>JAQGCS010000994.1:0-16357 GCA_034702105.1 Fuscozetes fuscipes
TATATTCTAGGACTAATAGCAGGTCATCATGGGTCATCGAAAAAAATTATTAAATTCCAGATCCCAGTCACAATACATTGTGGCACCTTGTCCTTTCTCTAATTAACAATTGAATGCCAGACAGTTGAGTCATTTATAATTTGAACCAAGTATTTACTGAAAACAAGGGTGGGGTAAAGCACAAAACTATATACTACATTCCATAGATGTAGTGATAAATCTAAAATATTAAAATCATAAATATGCTGTTCTTGAGCTCTATTCATAATTAAGATTGAAATTAGAAAAACAGCTAATTCTTAACGGATGAGTTTTCATTAAAAAAAATCCCAGACCTTTTCTAAGTAGGAATTAAGTTTTTCGTACTAAAGCAGGGATAACTAAGTTTACCCATCTCTGAGGGTATAGAAAGTGGTATTTTGCCCAAATTTTCGCCAAACTCTTAGGGGGTGTAAAGGAGATTAGTGTAAAATGACGTAGTTAAATCCTGAAATAATCAATTTTTTCTGCTAAATTGAGTGCTTTGGAATTTTTTTGGCTCAAAGTGTGATAGTGTAAGTGGCTATACCCCTGGTTATTCATGTCACAATAATTTTAAAAATGAATTCAACTCTTCACTAATGAAATGTTTGCTTATTTATTAAGTGAAGGATTTTAGGTTTTTGGGGAAAAAAATATTTAAGAGGAAAATAATGCGAATTTCAATAATCAAAAGATAATCATTAAATTACTTGAAAGTTATGTAAACTCTTATAAAATTTTACAAATTAAAGCTTTAAACATATTTTCAGTCCTTGACTTACAAAAAGTTAAAATTGAAAATTCATTTACTATTTATTGATTGTTTCACTCTTCAGATAAATAAAAATTTTGTAATCGTTTATCAAATGATTTGGGGTTTAAAGCATTTGCGAAGAAACGGGACATCAATACAATAGAATAAATCAAATAAATTTGTTCAAAGAATTGAGAAAATTCCCGATTTTTCTTAAATAATTTGCTTATAAATAGCTAATTGTGTCACCGATTACTTAACTATTGTTTGTCAGATTCCACTGCAAGACATCAATAGTTGTGCAGATATGAGGCTTACGGGTAAGACTTCGTTCAATTTTTCATATTATGTCATCTTTTCTTTCAAATCAGTTTTGCATCAATTTTTCATATACTCAATGTTCCTAACTCGTTTGAAAATTGATTTTTTACAGTGATTGTGGTAGTTCTTTTATTCGCATTTGATTTTTCGTATGGACAAAGAAGAAGAAATAGAAAGGGCAAGGGTAAAGGATTGACTTGTCACCTCAAAGATGTGGAAAAATGTCTAGACACATTAGCCGCAATGGGAAAGAATGAAAATCCCACTTCTATCATTGCAACTTCACAAGGACTTGATAAGTTTTGCGGGTATTTCACTAACAATTTCTTTTATAAATATAGTCAGCAATAACTTTAAAATTATTCTAAAATTGGGTTAAAATTTCATCTCTTATATCGATTGAACCAATAGAACGGTGCGAAACAAATTTGCAGGCTGCATCAGAGATTACTTCAAAAAGTGTGGAACACCCCTTCATCGAGAGGTATTGGGTCTCGTACTCGAACAGATTTTGAGTCATACCAACGAACTTTGCACTAAAGGTCCCAAAAGAGAAAGTAAGTGTGGTTTTAATTAATCCAAATGATGTATAATTGATCCTGATGCCTTTGAAAATAACAGAATTCCTGAAATCGTCGCCCTGTTTGCATGAGAAGGTGTTGAGTCAGAGAAGTGTGAAGGAGGAGTGCAATAACCGTTATTTGTCGTCTCTGAACAAGGCTTCGATCAGTAATGACTCTTTGAATGGCGTTTGTTGTGGTTATAGGTATTGGGAGGACTGCACTTCAAAACTGGTCAAAGCCCAATGTGGAGAGAGTGGCGTAGAGGCGTTTGGGTTCTTAATTAGCAAAGGCTTTATGGATTTGCCGAATTACACCTGTCCTAAAGACCTGTTCGTCATTAGCACTGATGAATGCAAGAATGCAATCGCACCCAAAAGCAAAGCCGTCAAACTCAATGTCGGCGACACCGGAGTCGGCAAATATAACGTCGCAAACATGTTCTCCTGGATGTTTCAAGTCTAACTCAAATGGTCTGGTTCATTGTATTAGTGATGGCATATTTATTATCATATTATTATAACTAAAGAGAATCTATTTTGCAGTCAATGATTGTTTTGCGCGCATTTCTGCTTTAATAAAGTTTACCATTTTTTTGAATAACTGTTGAAAGACTTCTCAATAGAATTTGAAAAACTAAAGGTTTGTGCAAGGTGAACATGTAGAGATTTGCAAACTTAGCAAATGCTGGAGGAAGAACTCGCAATATTCTAGCAAATTTCAAGTATTCAAGTAATACCAAGCAATAATAGCAGAGCATTGCTTGATAGCTTTTCATTTATCCAGAGTGGAAAAGTCTTTAAAAAGCGGTTAAATAGTCGCTAAAATATGTTTGTTTTCCAAATTTTAAGTGAGTCTCGACTTTCTTACTGTTTTAGGTCCACTATTTTTCACTGTTTGAGTCAAATACAAATTATTTGTGGAAAATTTATATATTTCAACATTAAGTAAAAAAACAAAATGATGAACTATCACTTGCCCAATTCTGATATGAAAAACCTAAACTACCTGTCTGAAACCTCTGGAATCTCGAACTCTCCATATCTCTGTTAAGTATCATCGCATTATTTTGCTTCGAAATACCATTATTTTCCTAATAAAATACTAAATAGTCGTTTAATAGTGATTTTATAATATTGGAGAATAGAGTGTTATTACTAATTATGGAGACGAATGTATTTGCCGGTAAAGAAGTGAAATGACTATTAAGTAATGCTCTGATAATAAACAATAATAATGAGATGCATTGAGTGAATATTTGACAATCAAAACACGAAACGTCTTTTGATTGGTCTGTTTGTGAGTCACATGTCTTGAATTCACATCAGATTTAATACGTTTTGCTTTAATATTAAAAATAATTAATTTGTGAAAAACAACAAAATTGAGACCATTTTTAACGTAAGTCTCATTCAATTGAAATAACAATTAATGAATCGCTTTTACCGTTAATTACAACACATTTTGGCCTTAAATTCACTCAAATTTCCATATCTTTTGTTGTTTTGAAACCAAAATATTTTGATTCAATTCTTTATTCGAACTCTGATTCACATTATTTCCAATTAAAGTATTCATTAATTTAATTGATTTTAGGAATGAATATGAAATTAACACCTAATTAACACCTTGCTTCATTTTGGTAACAATTGTATTTTAAATAGATGCATTTTCGGGACTGTGAATTACTCTAAGTGACCTTTAAATAGATTTGATCTAGATGATTTTAAATGATTAATGAAATCTTGTAAACACTGGTTAATTGAATTAATTGTTTGGTTGATTTAGATTTGATTTTGGTTCGAGAAACGATTGGAACGATTTTTGTGCAAATTAAGAAGCAATGGCTTCTTCTACAGATAATAACGGGCCCTCAGAACCCAGTCCTTCGACCTCTTCTTCAAATAATGACAATTCAAATAGTAATGGAAGTGATGCCAACTTTGAGTGTAACATATGTTTAGATACGGCCAAAGACGCGGTCGTCAGTATGTGTGGACATCTCTTTTGGTATGTCTTCACTGGTTATCAAACGTAACATTTAATGACATGAATTGATTGTTAAGTTGGCCCTGTCTCCACCAATGGTTAGAAACAAAGCCGTCGCGTCAGACGTGTCCCGTATGTAAGGCCTCGATATCTCGCGACAAAGTAATACCATTATATGGAAGGGGAAGCTCTAAAAAGGACCCCCGGTTTGTACCTCTTCTTATATACATGAGTTGTGATTTGCATTCGATGACAGAGACAAACGCCTACCGCCACGACCTCAGGGACAGAGGACTGAACCCGAATACAATACCGTAAATATATTATGTGAACCAAATGTTGCGAATGACTTGAATGTGTTTTACAGCAAACATTCCCGAACTTTGGTTTCGGTGACGGAGGTTTTCACATGTCCTTCGGAATCGGCGCCTTTCCCTTTGGCTTCTTTGCCTCGACATTCAATTTTGGTGACGGACGACCCGCTCCCTCTCCCCATAGTCCAGAGTTCGCTGAGGACCAGTTCCTTTCAAAAGTGTTTTTATGGGTGGCCCTACTCTTCATTATTTGGCTTCTTTTGGCTTAAAAATAAGCCTTTTATTTGTTTTTAATTTATAAATGAATTAATAATCGAAGAAATCTCTTAAATTGTTTTCAATAAAAACTTTTAAATAGTTTCAAACATTTTGTCGACATTTTAACGAATTTTACAAATTATTGTAAATTATATACAACTCTGTAATCACTTTTGAAAATATATTTCTCTACAAATGAATGTAAATATCATTCATTCAGTTTTGGACTTAAATTCATTTAATTCTCATTTAATAGGAATTAAGAAAAAACTTTAATTAAATTTCAGACGTTATTTATGTTTAAGTCCGACATTACTGTTGAGACCCAATAGTAAATCCCTTTCCGTTTGTGGTCTTCAGAAGTGTGTCTTTCATTTCATTCAAAACATTTGTATTTTCGGTTAAATCTGTGTTTAGTGGACATAAGGAATGGTTCGTATATTTATTTAATTAATCAGTTGTTTGACTAAATGTAAACAAATGCTAATATATGTGAACAGTCGGCGCATAAGACGTTTCGGATCAAAAGGAAGTTGGCCAAAAAGCAGAAACAGAACCGACCGGTCCCGCAATGGATTCGTATGAAAACTGGAAATTCTATCCGATATAACGCCAAACGAAGACATTGGCGAAGAACTAAACTAAAACTCTAAGTCTGAGACAACTTAAAGATTTCTGTTCTTTAAATTGAATGAATGTTTGATTCAATAAAAGCGATGACTTTCTAATGGTTTTCACTCATTTAAACTCTAATTTAAACTCAAATTTATTGAGTTTTTATTAATTTATTTCAGAATTGAATTGAATTTTCATAAATTTTCATTTATTGATTACCACAAGTATTGTGTGATTTTGTGTTGAATTTTACCTCTAATTACTCTAAATTTGCTTAACTCAATATTGTTTGCTTTGATTTATTAAGTGGAAAACAATATAAACTGGACAATTTAATTTAATGACCAATTTAAAGATTGAGAGTTTATGATAAGACAGTCCCCAGTTTTGTGCATTTGTTTAGTAAACAATTGAATTATGAGTTGTCAACGATTTGAGCTCTTATTCAATGAATTGAAAGACGAACACAACCGAGAAGTGAATCAATTGAGAGAAGAATTGGATGAATACAAACTTAAAGTAAAACATTTGGAATCACTTCTAAAATCATTGAATTCAAAAGCGAGTAATTTGGCGCTCAATCAGACGACAATCGCCACTCAAACAGAAGATAATGGCAGAGGAAATGACTGCCAATCTTTTGGTAATCACTTTTGACTAAACAAATCCATTTAAAAATTTATTTATAATTACAGAGCAATCGTCAGATGTATTGATGAGCCGTAGAGCGGGTCGTCGTCCGACGCGAAAAGCGACCCGAAAATTAATCGTCAATCACTTCGAACCCGATTATTGTCTGCCTGTGGACAACATTTCTCTGCTCAAAGACATGGAACCAGAGGTTAATACGAGTAAAGCTCTGAAAAAGAAGGACGGGTCGTCTCATTCCAATTATAATAAATTTGAGGACAATTGTGACTCCAATGGAATAACTGGAAGAAAAAGAGCTCCTGTTTGGCAACACTTCCAAGATATGGGACAATCAGTTAATGAACAGTTCAGACGCGCCAAATGTCTGTTTTGTGATCAAGAATTGCATACTTCGAAGGCATACCTAATGGTTAATCATTTGGCGGCGAACTGTGATTTGTGTCCAAAAGATATTTCTAATGAATATTTGGATAAATTAGAGACAAATTTAAAGTCTAAAAAAAGTACAAAAAGTGATAAAATGGTGAATAAAAGCAACTCTTTGAGTGTTCGTCGAAGAGCTCAGATTTGGCTTCATTTTGAAGACTCGGGTCCGTCAGAGTTCGGTTCATATCGAAAGGCAAAATGTGTTTATTGCAAAACATTGTTTCGTACCTCAAAACTGCCACAAATGAGTCGTCATTTGGCCAAAGAGTGTGCTCTTTGTCCACAAGAAGTCATTTTTGAATTTAGAAATATGTTATCCGTCGGCGAGACTTCTAAAGACTCGAATTTCGAACAATTTATTGCCGACGACTCCATTGTCGAAGAAAATAAAAGTTCGCGCAAAAGAACCAAAGTTTGGCAACACTTCAAAGATTTGGGAAAAGGAAAGTCCGGATCATTTAGAAGAGCCGAATGTCTCTATTGTAACGAATTGTTCACTACTTCAAGACTCTCAGCAATGATCAGACATTTGGCTAAAAATTGTGTTTTGTGTACAAAACAAATCAAAAATGAATATCAATTTGAGTATTATAAATACAACTCCAAGCAATTCGACCATTCCTTCAAATATATCAATGAAGACAATTCTCTTTTAGACAGTGACCGCAGCTCTCTCTTAGAATGAGCTTGATAAGTTTGACAATCATTTATATCATGAATGAAACCTAATTTTTAAAAAATGTATAATTTTATGATTTTAAATAATTCTAAACAATAATTATTAAATAAAATTTTGAAAGACTTTTAATATTTGTTTTTGAAGAGAAAGTCCCCAACAGTTGAATGCAGACAAAAACCCATTGTTTATGAGATCAGAGTTTTGACATTTGATTCAATCAAAACAAATAATTTTTACCTCAAAATTGCAAATAAAGTCAATTTTCATTCATATTCATCATATGTTTATTAATCAAATGTCAGACATATCCTATAATTTGCAGTAAATTAGTCTTAACTCAAACAATGGCCATAAATAGCGATATATGGAAAAGTATCAAGTGTCAATTTTAATTAAGTTTATCCCAAGCTTAAAATAATGGATATCTCAACGGATCAATTGCTCGATGAATTAGAAGAATCAAAAGCCGAAAACAGACGATTAAATGACGAGTTTTCAAAACTTAAGACAATTATTTACATCTTAAACAAAATGAATGTTTTGATGGAACCGACGGTTAATAACTGCAAATGTGTTGACAATAGTCTTCAAATTATGAATAAAATCAATGATTTGAGACATAAACTACAGAATATCCACTCAAATATTGGCCAAGATGATGATGATGGTGATGATGATGATAATGACCATCATTCTAATCATTTGTTTAGTTTCAATGATTTCAATTCTAAAGAATTAATTCACAAAATTATTGATTGCAATGAAATCAGTTCTGATTTGATTCACAAAAGTGAAGACATCGAAGGACATGAAAATAATGAGATATTGGCAAACAATGGCGTTAAGGAAAGTCCTGTCAAACGCCGAGGAAGGGGCCGACCACCAAAAAATGGTTCAAGTTCTTATCTACTGACCAAAGCCACAAAAATAGTCACAAAATCATTTACGAAACCAAAGAGAAAACTAATCCAAAAACAACTTTCAAACAATAATATGATTTCAAAACTGACTAAAATTAAAGGAAAAGTCGTAACAGAAGAGGGAAAAGAAGTGTTTCTCAGCCGAACTAAACGATTGCGCTGTCAATGGCCCGGATGTGATGCTATGTTTAGGTCTGAAACCATTCATTCAAAAAAGATTCTCAAAATTTCAATTATTAAGCAGAGATCGCGAAGATTTGGATAATCATAACTGGAGGTAATTCTTATCATAAAACTCTTACGATATTCTAAATATTCAACTAATGGTTTGTTAGACACACGGGTCAGAAGGCCTATTCATGTGATTGGCCAGGTTGCAACAAATCATACTCGAGTAGATGTTATCTGAAGAAACATCACGAAACACATATCGATCCCAATGTATTCAAATGTCTTCACGACGACTGCGAAGAGGCTTTCGTTACTAGTCTTGAGCTCAATCAACATTTCCAAAATTCACACCATGGTAATAAGCCATTTGCCTGCAGTTGGCCCGGATGTCCCCAACAGTTCGCTGTCAAACGCAATCTCAAAGATCATCAGGTCTTCTGTCCATTATTTAAGACATTGTTTACAATTAATCCAATTATTTATCGAACAGATCGTTCACATCGACGAAAAGCGTTTTCGGTAATTATATGATTGTTTCGTTTCAAATGTAATAAAACTTTGAGAGGCAAACAGAGATAGGTGACACAAAATCTTTTACCTTATTCAGAGTTTCCTTAATAAGAGGTTTATAAAAATTGATTTACATTTGTAATTATTTAACGAAAGTATAGCTTATGCATACTTAAATATATATATTGTGTATATTAACTAATTTTATCTAGATTTAAAGATTTTTAGTAGGTCTTGGTAAAATTCCTTAACAATTTTTAAATTTATTGAGAGATCTTACATGTCATTCATATGGCATTCTTATTCATTTTACACTAATTTAGCTTAAGATTACCCGAGATGATTTGTCTTATCTTTATTAAATTATTGAAAAAGGAGAAAATTAGACAAACTTGGGATCAAATTTGTCTTGGATGATAATATGCCGCTTAATGGGAGATTTTCTCTAATTAGAAATATCGAATCTAAAAGTCATTTAACAGTACTAATCATTTAATGCCGCCTAAGTCTTAGCCTTAATGATTGTGTGCTTAATGAGGTTTTACTGTATATTTTTAATCTGGTATGATTCAAGATGCGATTGGCCCGGATGTGAGGCAGCCTTCAAACGCAAACAGCAATTGGGTATAAAATTATTCCATTTTTATGTTTATAACTTTTGGTATTCTTATAGATATCCACATTTGCGAAGTGCACCAAGCAGGTATGCTTTCATTCTTTTTATCCTTTCTTACATGCATTGCTTGTTTAGAGGGAAAACTCAAATGTGATTGGCCCGGATGTGAGTCTACCTTCAGGTAAAAATTGTTTGAAAGTGGAATATTTGGATCAAAACTTTCATATAAACTGCTAAACAGTTCGCACAATAAGCTTAAGATTCACAAAATGAGACACACCGGGGAAAAGCCCTACAAATGTCAGTGGCCTTCATGTGAATGGAGTTTTCGACAGCACAACCACTTAAAAGTAATCTAGTTGGCTTTATATTGAATTTTGATTGGAATCTTGTAATTTTCAGACACATATGTTAAAGCATTCCGGAGAAAAGCCCTTTCACTGCGAGGGTCCCGATTGTGACCGAAGGTTCGCTCCATTTCGCACTTCTCATAAAAGCGATTAATTTTATTTGATATTCAGGTTTCAAACCAAACAAACGATGAAATTTCATTACGAAAAGTGTCATCGATTGACATAATATAACACTAATTAAACCTTCAATTTATTTAAAAATATTTTCAGTCATTTATTACAAAATATTCATTAAAATCCTTTCAAAATATTTTCTCAAAACTTAATAAACTGAACGTAATTTATGTGAAGTTATGTGTTGTGCAGTGAAGTCCACTCCAATGTGTTTTGGTGTGAATCACGTGAACCACATTTCAGCCGACACTCAGTTGTAAACCGCCATCACTTCCACAAATCAGTTGATATCTGAAGAGTTTTCACTTAAATCCGTTCGAATATTCATCGAAGATGAGGACCAGAAGTGGTCTTAAGTACCAGGATAATCAAATAAAGGCCACAGAGGAGATAAAGTCGCCCACAAAAGAGAAAGTCTCCAAAATAAAGGCCAAAAGTGAAGTCAAAGATAAACAAATTGAAGCAAATGTCGAAAAAACTGAATCAAAACGAACTCGAAGTAAACCAAACACTGATATCAGGGCTAAGAAGATAGCAATAAGTCCTAAAAAGTCACCTAAAAGAGCAGTTCTCCACAAACAAATAGCCCCGAAAACCATTAAAACGAGAAATACTAAAAAAGTGGAACCGAATGAAAGCCATTTATCAGAAGAAGACAGAAGTGATCTCAAGTGCCAGGATAATCAAATAACCCCCACAGACGAGATAAAGTCACCCACAAAAGAAAAAATCTCCAAATTAAAGGCTAAAAAGGAAGTGAAAGATAAACAAATGGAAAATTCATCGAATATGAGGACCAGAAGTGGTCTCAAGAACCAGGGTGATCTAATAAAGGACAAACAGGAGATAAAGGCGCCGATAAAAGAGAAAGTCTCCAAAATAAAAGCCAGAACTGAAGTCAAAGATAAACAAATCGAAGCAAATGTCGAAAAACGTAAGGCGTTGCCAAATATACAAGAATCAATTGACACAAAAGAGGCTCAAACGACTCCTGAGCCACAAATATCTTCCGTTAAAAGAAAGAACAGTGAAAGCGATGACTTACCACCAAAAACAGAGGTCCAATCAATGGACACCAAAGAGATTGAAACGACTCCTGAGCCACAAATATCTACTATTAAAAGAAAGAGCAGTGAAAGCGATGGCTTACCACCAAAAATGGAAGCCATCAAAAGGCTTAGAGTCAGTCGCTTTTCCGTTCCATCCATTCCCCAAATTTGTGGTCAACTCTATTCTTTCGGTGAAGAAATAGCGGGAGAATTGGGTCCGCGTTTGAAACGAGTGGATGATATCAAACTTAAGTCCAACGAACCATCAATAGTGACCGATAAGGACGGACTCACATTAGATAATATAGTATCCGTGGTTTGTGGTGCAATGCATTCCTCGTGTCTTTCATCTGAAGGCGAAGTTATAACTTTTGGTTGTAATGATGACTCAGCTCTTGGAAGGGATACTCAGACCGGTTCTGATGAGACGGACGATAGCATTGATATCGACGAGTCCGAAGAAAAAGAGGCCCGGACTCCAAAAATAGTCTCAGGAGTGCCTTCTGTCATCAAATTGACAGCCGGAGATATGCATACATGTGCCCTTTGCAAGGATGGATCAGTCTTTGTTTGGGGAAATTTTAAGTATGCATTCATTTTTCTGATAATTGGTGAAACTTTTATTCTAATTTATTCATTAAATTTATTTAGAGATGAGTCAAAAAAGTTGGGTCTGTTTGCAGACTGTCCTCAGAATGTAAACAATGATGACTTCAAAGCGACAACACTTCCAAAACGCATTGATTTAGAGACTAAAGTTATTGACATCGCTTCCGGTTGTCATCACATTCTTCTCCTTACAGAAGATGGCGATGTCTTGAGTTTAGGCGAAGGATCTAAAGGACAGTTGGGTCGCATAAAAGATACTGAATTGCAGACAATATCGAGCGATAGATTTTTGTTTTTAAGTCCTCAAAAAGTTGAATTCGGGGTCGGAATCGTCATCGAAAAGGTTTGGGCCGACCACTGGTCTTCCTATGCAAAGACCACTTCGGGTGATATCTATGTTTGGGGTCTCAATAATTATCACCAGTTAGGCTTCAAAAGCAGTGGTTCCGTTCGAGTCACTAATTCTGATCCGAATGAGTCCCAAACGAGTATTAATTTAATCATTGAATTGAAGCCAACAAAAGTGGAAGAAATGCCCAAAAATATTGTGATGATAGCAAATGGACAGCACCACATGTTGGCCCTCGATTCAGACGGAAAAGTATTCTCTTGTGGGAGCAACACATATGGCAAGTTGGGATTCAAGACAGATAATAACGATCAGACAGCGGAAAGCCCTCAAATGATTAATATGGATGCTTTCAATGGCCAGAAAGTGACGCACATCGCCTGCGGAGAGTTCTGCTCTTTCGCTATCACAGAATCGGGTCAATTGATGGCTTGGGGTCAGGGCTCATCTCATATCGGTTCGGCAGACTTCACCGACATTGAGGTACCGACTCGTGTGAATGGATCGCTGGCAGATAGCATGAGGTTCATCAGCGTCTCTTCGGGATCACAGCACTCACTGCTTATTGGAAATAAGAATACAATTAATGGAAATTAATTTATTTTCGAATAACATTTTCTCTAATCTTGGAGTTCATTGAATACATTGCTATAAATCTTGAATTACTTCTGACTTTATTTGCATTTTAATGATATTTAATGATATTATAATAATATCATTCGTTTGAATCATTTCGCAAATCATTGGTTTTTACGAATTTAATGTTTGATTGGAATCAAAATTATGACAAATTTGTTATAAAAACATTTAGCGGTTAATTAATATTAAATCTATATTTAATGGAAAAGATTATATTCATTAATATTTTCATAATATTTTCAAATAAACTGAAAATTCTTCACTTAATAATGAATTTTGCAATTTCTCCAAAAATAATATTTTAAATACCTTTTGATATATATCTCATTTCAAATAAAAGCAGTTTTATTTCGTTTTTACAACTTTTGAAAATATCTTTAATTATTTGCATTTTCCCAAAATAACAGTTATATCAAATCTGGGCTTCTTTTTGAAGTATTGAACAAGCAACTTTTCAATTAAACTTTTGTTCAAATCAGTGAATTGTTGCACAGAATGACTGACAATTCGATTGAGTATTCTGTGATTTGTATCGATAACAGTGATTATATGAGAAATGAAGACATTCGACCGAATCGATTGTTTGCGGAGAAGGACGCGGCGAACATCATATGTCATCACATTCTGAGTTCACGACCAGAGAATCGCATAGCGATAGCGACGATTGCAAACAGTCCTCAAGTTATCCAATCGCTCACTAATAATGAGATTAATGTAATGCGAAAACTTTATGGCATCGAAATGAAAGGAGAAATTCATTTAATGATTGCAATCAAAATATCGATTCTAGCGCTCAGACAGATCTCACTCATGGGTTTGTCGACAGCAAACAAAAAACTAAGAATTATTCTTTTCATTGGCAGCCCTTTCAAAGAAAACCAGAAAGAGTTGGACTCTTTGGTTCCAAAATTGAATAAAATGAAAATATCTGTCGATATCATTAGTTTTGGGGCCGAATATCAAAACACAGCTCACATTTTAAGCTCATTCGTCGCAAAACTAAAGGATTCCAATTTAGTATATGTTCCCAAAGATAGGGTTATGACCAATGTTTTGGCCGAATCACCCATCCTCTCCAATACAAGGACTGTAGCTCTGGTCAATGAGAATATGGACCCAGAACTGGCACTTGCCATGAAAATGTCAGTGGATCAGCACAAGAATCAATTGGATCAAGATGTGAAAAAAGCAATGGACGAGTCTTCACAGGCATCTCAAGGGTCGGGTAGTGTTGGCTCTTCCAAAAGTGATGAAGATCTTCAAAAAGCTATTGAAATGTCACTGAACTTCATGAAAGAAAATAATATTCCCACAAAAGCATCGAAATCGCAAAACACTTCGCCAACAATTCAGACCAACACTCAATCGAAGACTGAATCAAAAACTAATACTCAATCTGAAGGGTTGACAGACGACCAACAGTTGGCTCTTTCTCTGCAAATGTCTTTATTAGAGTCACAAAAAAAGTCAAAACAAAATGCAAATCAAAAGACAGCTCCGAAAACAGAACCCAACAAAACAAATGGCACTAAATCTAAAACCAATCGAAAAAAGAACTCAAAGAACAACCAAAACAAATAAGAATCAAAACGCAACCAAACTGTCCATACATTCAAATAATGGAACAATTTTTTAAAGTGTTGTTTATTTGTATGAATTTGAAAATAAGAATTTCTTAACGAATAATCTCTGAATAAAAAAAATATTAAACAGTTTTAATTTTTTTCGAAAATAGTTTGCATTCAAATAAGTCTTAAATCGATAAACAATTAAAAGCTATTCTTTAAGTAATTTCTCGACTCTACTGTCCTGTTGTTTGGAAACAGGATTTGCTGTGGAAGTCGTGCTGAGTATTTGGTTCACTCTATCCTCATCGTTGGGAGACTGACTCATTAACTGTCTAAGTCTGTCATCAGTGGTTTGTTGGACAGCACTGGGAGGCTGTGTGCGTTTCAATTGACTTTTAGGCTTCTCGTCGTCTACTTTTGAAACGGGTTCTGCTTTTGATTGAACTGCTTCTGACTGATGCGTTGTCTTCTTTGGCTTCTTCTCTGGTTCTTCGGATAGCATTCGTCCGAATTGCTGTACATTTTTCTTAAATTTGTTATCCTTTCCAACAAATTGACGTTTCTGTGGTTCGTTGGTTTGTGATTCATTGCTTTGTTGATCATGTTCATTTTGTTGATTTTGTTTATGTTCAACAGATTTGCTGTCTTCTGGTATTTTGAGAGGAATTTTGGGCTTTTCTTTCTTTTTGTGTGATTTTTGGAGAATACCTTTGATTTGGTTAACTCTGGCGTTCATTTGAGGTTTGGGACGATTTATAGCTTTCTCTTGATTTTCTTTGGATATCACTTCAGAGAGGATAACACTTTGTTTGACATCTTTTGTTTGAAGCGTTTCCTTTTGTAAGTCCTTTTGTAAGTTGTCTTTTGTGACATTTGGGTCCGATTTTTCTTTTTCAGCTGAAATTCAAAAAATGTTAAAAGACGTCAACGAAAATGTTTGCCTCACTTTTTAAAGCAATGAGTGCTTTAAGACATTTGCAATAAACAAATATAATGACAATGAGAACAATGAACGCCACGACTAATATTACGATCAGTATTACAATAGAAGTTTGTTTGAAGCCGTGGTTCGATAGACCAGGTTCTTTTGCTACTGTTGTTGATGCATTAGCCATGACCACTGTGGCGATGGGAGGCGACAAACATTTGAACAGTTGACTAATATCTCGTTTGTTCGAATCACACACTTCTCGGACAAAATTAGTATTGAGGGTGGTCATATTGCACTCATAGTATTGACTTTTAGAGAATACAACATAAGAAAAGTTGTCTGTCGGCCCACTATCCGGTTCTTTAACCCAAACACTATCAAAACTCTTGTTTGCGAACGGGTCTGGTCTTAATAGAGAGGCGATATACCATACATTATTGTTTGTAGGATTATAAATGGCATTTCCATCGGTTCCTACGGTTTAATCAAATTGAGTTTGCATTCAATTATTGAAATGACAGACCATATAAGACATAAAAATAGGTCACTCCCAAAGTGAAGCAGAGGAATAGAGTGCGTTTGTTTTGTGCCTCATTGAAAAGAACAGTCCTATTAAATGCCAATTCAATGATACTTTGCACTAATGGTCGGCCGTCAGTCCACTTGTTGTCGCGATAAACCATTAACTTGTTTCGGTTGTCTTCAAACTTTAAAATAATCAAGGTGTTAAACAACAATCAGATCAATGATAGGACAGACTGTTTGGAAGAGTAATGTTTCTGTTTGTGATCCATCCAAAGAACGTCTTAAACTGACGGCCATCTGCACAGAATTCATTCCTGGAATTAGGTTTTTGACGAGACCTCTGCTGTGATCGTTGATTTGGTCCATAGTGTTGTTATCCAAGAGCCAATAGAACTCATTGGAAGCTATAAAAACTGTGCCATTTTTAAAACTGGTAATGGCTGTGATCTTTGATGGCAGACACTGTTTAGCGCCCGAACCTATGGTTTTGGTGACAACTGATGTCAACAGTAGTATCAAAAGTCTAAACGAAAGCATTTTTCCTATTATTCTGAAGTCATTTGAATTCTAAAACACATTTTAAATGATTTCTATAATAGTTTGAAGAGAATTAAAAGCATTATTTGAATGATTTCGAGATTAAGCTAAATGACAATAAAAACTTGATCGTGAATTTTAATTCAAATATTAATTATGCCGTACGAGCATAAGATGCTGTTCCCGACGCCTCAATTTTAAATGGCATTAATTGCAATTCAAGATAAGTGAAACTCTACTTCCGGTGACAGTTTCCAGATTGTACAATTAAGCCGTTTTTGAAAGAAAATATGATGTCCCGGCTAGAAAATCTAAATTAGCCTAAATCATAGTTAAATTTAGTTTAAACCCATTTTTAGGCTGAAAAATGCAATTTTCTGAACATGATGGGGAAAATGGGGTTATCATTTTGGGCAGGGATGGCCAAGGGGGGAGGGTAGCTCGAAACCCCCCTAGAATCGAAAATTTGGCAAAACCCCCACTAGAATTTTTCGAAAATTTAAAATTACAGGTATACCCCCCCCCCCTCGCCGCCGAGTGAAGCGACGCGGGAAAATTTTTGACCTTGGTCCCCCCTTAGAGTTTTTTCGCCTAGCGCAGCGAGGCGACGTGCCGAGCGAAGCGAGGCGGCAAATTTTTTCGGTTTTTTTAGCGGCAAATTCAACCCCCCCCCCTAGAAAAATATTGAAAAACCCCTACCCTAGACCCCTTTCCCCCCTAGAGTCAAAAAGCTTGGCCATCCCTGATTTTGGGTGTTTTTGGTCTTCGCCGTAAATCTCTTTAAATCTCTTCCGTAAAAATCTGAGGAGACCAAGGTA
>JAQGCS010000995.1:0-16356 GCA_034702105.1 Fuscozetes fuscipes
GTATAAGACTGGTTTGATTGCTTGCTTCACACTTTAATATTGTAATAATACATTCATTACTTGATTACAAATTTTGTTCATTCATCTAAACAGGTGTTTACCAAACTTTATATAAAGATTAATCAATTCTGTGTTCACTCGATTCGAACGCTTTTGAGTTTACATAATATTATATAAAAGGAAAATCGTTTTAAGGTTTGAATTATGTGTTCAAACAAATTGAATTAACATATGATTTAAAACAATTAGTATAAAATCCTAATTAATTTTGGCCTCACTTTCAAAACGAAAAAAGAAAACTATGAAAAATTAGACCACAATTCATACTCTCCTCAAAAATGTTTGATTAAAGTTTAAGTGAAAAACACATCAAAATTAATCAAAATATCAAAAGTTTGTGATCACATCAATTGATTTAATTTATTCATTTAATTCATTGCTCTTTGAATTAAAGTAAATACTCAAATAAATTGAATGTGAATGTTCAAATTATCCACTTTCACAATTCAATCATTTCGCTGCTTTTTTAAAGTTTTTATTCAATTTTTAATGCTATTAATTCAATACTATTAAGAATAATAGGTTTTATTTTTAGTGTTTGTATTGAATAAAATTGAAGACAATTTCTTTGCGACACATTTTCTAAATATATTCGACGGCAGAGAAGATTATTATGATATGATATCCATTAAAAATCTAAAATAATGCTCATATCTATAGAATTATATGATATCCAGGTGTATATATATATTAATATACACATTATATATTATATACACATTATACATTATACACTATATAGAATTTATGAACAAAATATTTGAAGTCATAGAGGAATATAAATAATGATTTTGAGACCGAATTTTTGCTTCAAATGTGATTAAAATTATTTTTCGAGTCATTAATTATAACTTGCATTTTATGACTCAAAAGAAAATCGATTTGAATGAGTATTATTCATATTCTGTGCAATAATGTGAGCTCTCTATTGATTATGAGTGCAGTGAAGCCACTCCTTATTTAAATTGAATTCTCGCTGATTTGGATTCAGTCTCCATGTGTTGAATAATTTCATGAACTGTTTAATTTGACTAAACTATGCAGTGCTGGCAGAGCTGCCGGAGTCAGGTCTTAAGGCTCTTAATAAATATGTTGATCGCATGTATGCGCGCATTATATTTGTCACGAATTCATTTATAAACAACAACTCTCTTAACTCATAAGTCGATCAAACCATAGATCGCTTCCAAGGAATCAAAATTAGAGTCAGGAATACGTCAAAAGAAGGCATTAATGTATAGAAGAATAGACCAAATGACGGCTTTGACAATAAATCCTATGTATTGACGGCACAGCATTTTATGCAAAGTGATGTCTTCTTGTCTGATGTGTTACACGATCTTTCAATTTATAGATATTATAGTATTTCCATCCAATACTACTCAAGACTATTCTCTATTTCTCCCAACACTGATATCAATAGTTTTGATATGAAATTGAGTTGACTGGATGTGAGTTAACAAGCTCACTAACTCTTATATTTTCGCTCATAGAATATTCACTTTATTTCAGAATACTATGAATCGGTTATTCAGTTATTCTATGAAATCTAATCTCTTGGGTATTATGTCTGTACTCCAACTTATTGCCAATAGCTATAAGTATATATACATATAAAGCCCATATATTCACTATATATGAATGTTCCATAAATATGGCAAAACTAAGAGAAAAGGAGAATTACCAAGAGATACAAATGCATTAATGAATAACTACATCTCTCTCTCTCTCTCTCTCTCTCTCTCTCTCTCTCTCTCTCTCTCTCAATCTATCTATCTTAAAAATAAATGATAATAAAAATTTATTTTCGAAAACTAAGTCAATGAATCTTAAAAGAAAAATATTGTTTTCAGCACTCAATACAAATGATTGAAAATTGTTTAAAACATTTTTGTATCGGAGGCAATAGTTTTCATAACAAGCAGAGAAATTAGAGACATATTACAAGTGGTTCAAAGATGAGGTCATCTATGTTTTAAATGTGTGCCGTTTGGTTAACGGTACGGTAACAGTACCGCACAGGTTATCGCACTATTGTTTTGTAATGTAAGTCTGGTGAAAGCGGTATGAGTGGGTGGACATCACAGCAATACTTAGCGATTCCTCCAGGGCTTAAAGCGATTTCATTCGAGAATTTGGTTTAAATTAATTGTAGACTCGAAGTGAGTTAACTTAACATTCACTCATTCCAATCCATTTTTGATTAATGAAAAGAGTGTTAAACTACTTTTCATTATTTTCTCGAAGTAATAAAACACAGAAATTTAATATCAACTATCAAAGAAATGTATTTCTCTGCGATCAGAGGCCACTCGACGTGAATGAGTGCCATAAGAGTTGATATGAATTAATGAATTGATGAACGACTCAGACATACAAAACAGCAAAACAATGAAATTTATTAAAACTGATAAGAATAAGAATTGAAAAACTAAGGCATTTAAAAAGGAATTCCTTTCATTTGATGGATAAGTGAGAGTTCAAATCCAAGAAACAAAAAGAAATGTAATTAAAGCTAAAGTGTATCGAATGAACACAACCGACAATTAGCCTCATTATCGATGGAGTGACGAGTCGTTTGCAGACAACACAAAACCAATATATCAAATGTATTGCAATTTTTATTCAAACCTTACAACTATTCATCTCTTAGAACACAATTGTTATTGACATGAATGACCAGGGCATTATCATTACAGAACTAAGCCAGAGATCTTATTCATTAATTATGAGATGGGTCAAGCTTCAACTCTTTTAATTAGTCGCGTAAAAGGATTACTTACATAAGTTATGACGCTAATTATGACCAAGAGGCCTTTTAACTTAAATCAAAAGTGATCGCTATCCAAAGTAAATGCTTTGATTTAAGCTCAAAATGTTGCCATTTATTAAAGTTAACCACTTTCTCAATCTTAACATATTCTAAAGAAATAGTTGAATTCACTATCAGTGCATAGTTGTGGATATTCAGAGAGTCTAATGAATTAGACCAGAGGTAGCCAAGGGGTTGAGCTAAAATAATCAATTGGTCGAATTTTTAAATACTATGTGATGTCCGTTAATCGCAAATTGTTGTATTTAAACAACTGTAAAACTATGGTTATATTTTACCTCTTATTTTATCGTCATTTTGTTTGTGAACTAATCATAGCCTAAACTTATAGCCTATGACATAAGTGTACATGTGGTAAACCGATAAGTTATACGTCATACTACATAATCAATCAGAACACACACAGTCTTGCAAACAAGTTTATCTGCAAACTTTTTCTCTCACTTTTCCAATATAGTAGTGATCCTTAACTTGGACGTACTCCCCCTACAAAATTAGCGGCGCGAACAAATTATTACCACTTGTCAAAGGAAAAGCCTAGATTTAAACCGAATTGAAGACAATTTAATTAAAACTAACTGAATTTATTTAGATTTAACACTAATTGGCATGAATTTAGCAAGGAAATGATCATTTTCAAACCATGCTCAAACTTCTGGTCCACCATTTTACCCTACTCTATACTCCTTATGGTTTTGTTAAAAATTCAAAAAAAATGCCCCCAAAAAATCGAAATGCTTGGTTATCCCTGAATTTTACATGCACTTAATTTCGGCGCATAAACTACTTTGATTAATCAGAAATATCACAAATCTCGAGGAAATAAATCTTAAAAAATATTCAAATTTTTTAAACTATGTATAGCTTTGAATAAAATGAAGAAAAGCGGAAAGAAATTGATTTAAATTAGTTTCCCATTAAATATGTCTCTCTATATATTGCAATGAAATAATTAAATTTTCATTTATTTCGATAGAATCGAACTCTGTATTCATGGAAATGCAAATTTTTGATGAATTATGTGCTCAAGAATAGGGAAGTGATAGTGATTTTCATATAAAATCACAGGAAAGGCAGTGCCTCTAAGTCTTGCATCGAATAGTAATGAAAACTCAGAGAAACTTATTATAAATCAAATATAAAATACAGTTTACTGCTATTTATTTGAAATTCAATGGCATAAAATAGCCAGGAGTTGACTCAATTATAGCGCACACATATGAAGTTCGCATCAATTAACTCAAAATATTGTTAAATAATTAACTTGTTTTCAAGATTTTCCACAATATTAGCATCTCATCTAGATTATTTTTTCAGGAGGAAGTAATGAATAATCAGTATAGTGCCACTTGGTGTGTCCTGCTAACTGCTAACTGCTAACAGCTCTCACATATAAATACTTATTATTTTTATGTTTTTATTTCCTTCGAGTTTTTAAGCAGAGTTCAACTGATTTGCATTATGTCTGAATACAGAACATCTGTGAGGTATACTCAAAACAGATCTCTCCTAAAGAAATCGTTAAATAATTTCTATATTTCTTTTAATTCGTGATTTTATGTTTCATGTGAGACAATGAATTATTGAGTTTGATATATGTTATGTCTGCCCTTCTCTAACAATATCTGAGCTGTCAGTGATTCAGAGCAAAATTGAAAGAGCATTTTCAATCAGAAATTATCTCACAATAAAAACCTTTAATCCAAAGAATAATAAAAATGAAATTAAGAGAAAGAATTAGTTTAAAAGTTTATTCCTTTAACCAGAGATTGGCAACACACTCATACTGGCTAGATCAAATCGGATGCATAAGAAAAATGGTTCACTCGCAAAGACTTGAATCACTGTCCTTTTCAAACTTAGCGGAGCACACCCTTGTATGAGTTGTTGACCATCTCCGGTTCACACATGAAATTGAAAATGAATTTGTATCAAACTGAGAGAGGCCATAATTCTCGGATCAAAAACTGCTTACAATCTTTACGAAGAGATAAAGGATTTAATGACTTTTGCTTTATGGAGAAAAGTGAACATAAATTCCAGGATTTCATTTCCGAGACTTTTATTTCTATTTTTCATTTAATATTCAACAAATGTTTTCTATTCGTTTTCTACTCAAAAAAGAGGATGTTTTAGATTAAAAAAAAGTTTTATTTCGCGAATTGAATACTTTATTTTGATTTTATTTACTTACGCTCTTGAACTCAATGGTTTGGCCTTTAGTGCAAAAGGACATCATATGTGTTATTACCTTTCATATTAGACAAGAACCTACAATAACCCAATAGAGAGAGTATATAACAAAAGTTTTCTCGAAAAAGTCATTTCATTGTATTTTCGAACAAATGTTTTTCACGAAAAATATATGATTTCGAAGAAAAGGAAATTATATAACAATAAAATTTTATAAAATAAGTCTTCGCTATTATTTATGTGAACTTTTATTATGATTACTCTTTTTGTCATAGAAATAGAATGGGTAATTTTCATAGTGTTAAATCAATCTCAAAATCTTTGAAATACTATCACGTTGAAGTAAAAAAGTGGAAATTCCTTAAATTGAACTTGAAGGCTAATATTATTATCCACATAATAATACTAATAAAACATAATCACCCGGAAAATTTGGGATTATATTTTTTACGCCAAACTGTAAAAGTGATTTTAATTTATGAGTCCTTGGTTACTCAGACACTTTCATCAATTAAATGAAACCCAAAAAGATAAGACGAATTAGAATTTCAATTAAAATCAGAATAAATGATCTGAGACGAATAGCAAAATCAATTTGAAAACTCGATTAATCCCTTATTTAATATTCAATGATTGCATTCAAACTTTACTCAAAATCTTCATATTTTTTTATTCTAGTTTTTGAGTTTTTCGTCGATTTTTGTCATTTGATCCAAATTCGGATAAAAAATATTTTGATCTCAAATTCATTTGCAATCAATTGCTAAGAAAATAATTAAAATCTAATGATTTCTTCGTTTAGAAAATCGATTTAATAATGGGATTAAAAACGAAAAATGAATAACAAAATGATCTTAAGTTCAGATAAATTAACGCAAATTGATTAGCAATTAGATAATGAGTGAAGTGATCTAAGCTTTCAAATTAATATTTGAGAAAAGATCAGACAATTTATTAGTTAATGAGACTATAATTTCCAAGTTCACTTTAACAGTGCATCTGTTCATATCGATTATTTCGATCAGTTTTCTTTTCTCTCGCGTTTATCGATCAATAGATTTGAGAATTATATATATTTTGACACTCAATGGATGAGACGAATAGCAACAAAATTCCCTAAAATATTATTCTCTGATTTAATAATTATAGTAAAAGTCAAATAAGATTTCCTTCGAAACGAAAATTTGATTTTATTAAACTCTAATCAAGTGAAAAATAAAAGCCTAACCGGTGTGCGGCAGGTCCTCGACCTTAGAGGGACCTTCAGTCCAAAAATTAGGGTATTTTTCCTGATTCCTTAGACAAAAGCACTAATGGGGTGATAGGGCGAACAATTTGCTGCCTCCTTTTGGCGGCGAGGGGTATTTGGGATATAACCTTTCTGCACCACTTTATAAGCAAGAGAAGAGAAAAATGCTTTGACCAAGTCAACATAAATAATCAGTCATTTTGTAACAGACCTTAGGCTTGTGTTCAACAAATATGAAAACTTACTTATTACAATTAATTTATTACTTATTACTAATATGACCGAAGAAAATATCCAAATGGGACAAATTAATTTTTTTCGGTTTTTTCAGTTTTTATAATTCATTTTGATTTATAAATAATTCAAAACTCATTTTATCCAAAAAAGCATTTTATTTTTCGCCTCAAAATTTGCAGATTATTTTGTAGGAAAATATTTATCTTTCTTATTTTTTTGTCCAATTTTCTTATTAGCTAAGAATTAAAAATCCCATTTGATTTTTTTTAAAAAGACATCTCTCAGTTATCTTATTATATATTCTGATTCGTGACATTGAGGCGAATAGTTTAACGATATATCGTAATATCTTTCCTTAATTTTTGAATAGTATTTAACTCAAACGAAAACTAAACTTTTGATTAAAATTCAAAAGTAGTCGTAATTTTGATTTCTCTCTAATTATATAAATTTTATCAGAAATTGAGTTTTGATTTTATTATTTGTTTTATGTCTTGGTATTTTCTAATTGAGAACTCAAATTCTAGATTAATTTGTTTGAGATATACTTGCGATATGAATGTCTGACAACTGTTAATATTAAGTTGATTGGTAAAATAGCGCAATCCTTCACATACATTGACTTACTTCGAGTTTAATTAATAAAATTTTATAAAAATGTGATAATATTAATACTGAGATCTAATTTTGGACTTATTTATAATTATTTAATTTATTCAATAAAATTTTTTGTTTCTCTCAATTCAGAATTTAATGGTAATCAGGAATCGCCAAGGTTTTCAAGCTCTGGGTAGGGGTGGAGAAGTGGGGGAGGGGTTATAGCCCAAATACCCCCTAGTTTTTGGTTCCGAGGAGACCCCCCTTAGATTTGAGGCAAAGTGGGCCTCCCCTCGCGAGGCAAACGCGATCTTTCCTCCGAACGAAGCGAGGCGGCAAAACGGAGGGAAAATTCCTGTTGAATTTATCAAAATGGAGGACAAAATGGCAAATTCTATGAAAAATTAGCAAAATATAGGAGCTTTTAGTTTCTCAGGTTTTTTTGGTGCAGTGTTTTTCTAAGTCGAATAGTCTGTGATTTTTCTCGAGAGAATTTTTCAAAATTTTCAAACTCAGGGTGCTTTGTGTAATTCCCCCTTGCCCACACCTGATGGCAATTAAAGTGTTTCTAATTCATGTCTTTAATGGGAATATCTTTTAATTATTCACAAAATAGCGGAAAATCAGTTGAACTCATTGATAGTTTAGAATGAAAATAACAAAATATATTTGAATTTCTTTATTATTCTAATGACTAAATACTAATTATATTCATTAATAATAATGTAATTAATTTTCTAAATTTCAATGAATTTCTGAGGGAAATAAGAAAAACTGCAATGATTTCCAACTAACTTATATTTAGAGTTTACATGCTCATTTGAATTACTTTCACATTATCTTTAATTAGATCCATTTAAGCAGAATATTTTGCAGATCGCATTAAGGATGACTTTGAAATGTTTCAAGTTCACTTAAAACTTTTGATCCAATATTTTATTTAACTCGATCAGATAACAAGTTGTCAGAAGAAGTCTCGCTAAGTGAAAAACTGCAGAATATTTATAATAATTATCTGCAAAATAGAAATAAAATTTTTATCAATCAATCGATGACCAGACTTACCAATTGATGACTTCTTCGATAAAATCAATTTCTAAAGTTTTACTCATTGAGGTCTGTTTATAATCACTGATGGCCAAGTTACTCGCCCTAAGGGGGTCTAGTCAGTCTCGATCACAGGGTTAGGAGAAGTTTTTTAAAGATATTCTTGTCAGTGGGAGCCCCAGCGCTTAACTCAGCCCAGAGTTAACAAAAATTAAAGGATGAGTAAGTTAAGAATTTTCCGGTGCGTGAAGAGCATACGGTTCGACCTATGAATTCAGCTGAGCTGGTCTAGCGGAGCAAAAAATTCCCTTCACCTAACACCTTCCTAACATCTTTTGGCCATCACTGGTATATAATATTATATGCGTTTCATTAACACCAATAAAATAATGATAGGGTTGTGATAACCCACCGAATAAGTCCACAATTATTAATATTATTAAAAAATAAGAAAATATCTGACAGTTTCAGTACATTAAGTAAATTATAAGAAAATTACAATCAAATGGAATAACAAAGTAAATAAATAAAGTTTTAATTTCAGATAATCTTCAAAATGCAATCTTAATAATTAATTTAATTTCATTATATGAAAGCAAAATCTGTTTCAATCAATAAGTAATTTCTCGACAAATTCGAAATTAATTTATTTTTATCATTAATTACATAAATGACTCAAAAATTATTTTCTTGTTTAGTTTGAATTATTCAAAGTGTCGTTACATACCATTAAAATGTTTGCAATTAGAAGATTTCCTAGTTCACAGCTTCCAAATTATGCGAAACGAAAACTAATTAAATTAAACTTCTGGTGTCTAAGTGCAGAAGATTTTGGACATTTCCTGTCCATTAGTTAAACGAAATGGAAATCTAGATACTTTAATATTCAACTCATTATATGCTCCACTTTATCCAGTACTTCGTTGTTTGAATTTAAAACTTTTAAATTATTCTGAATTCCATTCATAAGTGAAGTTATTTTCGAAAGTAATTAACTCATGTTTAAGAAAAATTATATTCACTTTTTAAGCAAGCATGATTTGACAATTTCAAAATGAACACGTTATTGGCCCCATTCACTGGTCATTTTAAATTGGGTTCTTCGACAGCCATTATCTCTTTTATCCGATGTAACGGTTTATGTATGAAAATAGAAAAAAGTGTATAATTTGTTAATCAATTCAATGATAACAAACATTACAAATACTGCACTAATGAGTGCCAAACAAAAACAAAAATTAATTGAATTCATTGTGAGAATAAAAAAATTGAATTCAATTTTTCGCTTAAGAACTGGTGTTAAGAGAAGTTCAGTGAAAATTGTGTTTTACTTCTTATTTATTGTATACCTATTAAAATATTTTCACGATTTCATTAGTAATGCGTTTTTAAAAAGCATAGGATTTGAAATTAGAGGAGAACTTAGATTAGAATCTGTTGTTTCTACCGTTTGTAATATTGTTTGCCTATATGTTTACTTCAGGCTAATAATTGTTATCATGCAAACCTCATTTGAACATGGTTGGAAAGCTAACAAGTTATTGTTTGGATTTAAGTTATTTGTGAAATTTAATTAAATGTGAGGTTAATATCAGAATAATCGCAAATCATTTTACTTAAAATCATTAAAATTTTCGAAATGATTACAAAATATTCTGAAGAAAATAAAATCAGAATTTATTTTCTCTGATTTCAAGTTTTCAATTGAATTAATTTTTGTTCCACTTTTTTAATACGATTATACTTTAAAAGGCATTTCTTTTTATGTGTGAATACAACAAAATTAACAGTAATTGAATGTAATTAACATTTTTTGTCGTTTTAGTCCTCAAAACCATTTCTGGAGAAACCTTTAAAAACTTCTTTAGACGTCAAAAGCATTCATTTGATATATAAGACTGATCTAAATATCCGATCAAATGTAATGAACTTTAGTGTGTTTAGTCCTAAAGACTTCAGACTTTAAATTTAGATGAACTTGTTCAAAATTAAAATGTGCCAAAAATAAACCTAAAATCCTTTTTGCCATAAGGTTTGTGAGAATATTTTCAAATATACTTCATTTGCGTGTAAAACCACTATTCAACGATCAAACCAGAAGTGAACAACTCATTCAAAATTATCCTCAGATTCATAACATCCAATTTTTTCACTAGAACTTGGTCAAACCTTAATAATACATCATACTTAGTAACCAAAACTCACAGAAAGAGAGAGAGAGAGAGAGAGAGAGAGAGAGAGAGAGAGAGAGAGAGAGAGAGAGAGATTATAATAATTTGAGACATATTACCCATGTGTTACCTTTCGTGTAGTAGGAAGTGATGCGAACCATCACTCAGATTATGAAAAGCGACTGCTATTATATGTTTGAATCGAGAAATATGCGGAAAAATATAATTTTAAAGATTTGAAAATTACTTAAGAAAACAGAAAAGATCTTCAAAAGTTTGAAATGTATTTCTGGTGAAGAATCGATGCGTTAAAACTAATGCAATATATAAACAATTTTTGTTAGACTTTAGATAAATGTTTGAAAGAATTTGAAAGAAAAGAATGAAATCATTTTTGAGGTCGAATTTTAAGTATTATAATCTTAAGACATATTAAAACATCTCAAAAATATATTATTAAAACAAATTTTTCTCCAGAATTTGATAGCTTTTAACGATAAATAACCAACTTTTTCAACCAATTAGAATTGAGCAAATATCCTTTCATTTTTATTCACTGAATACAATTGTAATCTTTTAAACAACCCTTGTAGAAAATCATTGGCAGACTTCCTGAGCCAACTTGGTAGTTCATAGCAAAGTGAAGGGGAATACTACATATATTTAACTAATTTTGAAGTTTTTTGTGTTAAATAAGAAGTTATTCGTAAAAATATTATTATGCGAACAATGAAAGTATAGTTTGTTAACATTCAGTAGTCTTGTCTTTGGATCACGATTTGAGAGACTTCCGTACATTTCATACAAATAAAAGTTCGCATTATTTGAATGCCTTTTTTAATTAGAGCTTATATACAACTTTTCTAAAGAGAAATCATTTCTCTCTTTCTCTAAGAGGAACTTATTTTTATTCCAGTCGTAAATCTTAAGGCATTCCTATTATAATCATTGAAAAGATGTAAAACTGTTTTTATGTGGAAATTGAAAATATTTTGATTGAATATAAAACAACAAACATTTTCAGACATC
Organism: Fuscozetes fuscipes; assembly: GCA_034702105.1. Taxonomy (NCBI): domain Eukaryota; kingdom Metazoa; phylum Arthropoda; class Arachnida; order Sarcoptiformes; family Ceratozetidae; genus Fuscozetes; species Fuscozetes fuscipes. The sequence continues at coordinate 11,417 of JAQGCS010000995.1, forward strand.
CGATCAGAGATGAGTTAAACAGATATAAGTCTCACAAAATTCGGTATATATTTATAGGGATTTAACGAATTATGTTTGAAAACACGAAACACCACTAAAAGTTAAATAAGTTTTTATGATTTTTAAGCCGATTTATGGCTCATTATATTAAGTAAAAGCCATCCGAAAAGAAATCTCAAATTATTACTTAAGAGTGAATGCATTTCTGTTAGTCGTCTCTAATTTTGATATTCAAATTTCATGTCATTCTAATGAATGAGTGCTTTTCTATTCAAAACAGATTAAAATATTACTACTTTTTGATGGTTTCCAAAATACGGAAAAGTTTATCATTGTATATATATAAAAATAGAAATTGAAGCAGGGATGCCCAAAGGGGGTCGACCTCTTACCCCCCTCTAGAGTCGAAAAATTGTCATTTAAATCTGATGAATTTTGACCTGCCAAAGTTTAACATTACAGATATATCTCCATAGATATTTTCGGTCTTCCACCGGGCTAGACTCGTTAGAGCGGTCGACCTTGAGCATTCCTGAAGTAATGTGGAAATTTTCAAAGTTTCCAGTGTGATTTTCTTTAGTATTTGATAAATTGGTAACAAAATCATTGATTCGGTATCAATGAAAAACTTAACCTGCGTAGCCTCCGTCCCAATTATATAATAACTTTAAATAAGTTATTTAAATAACTAAAATAAGATTTGAATAGACTTTAATCTGCATTGTTGTGAATCACGTCATACATTTGCATTCATTCAATTTATGCAAAAGAATGCATTTTAATATGAAATTTATCGTTTCATCCCTTATCATAACCAGATCACAACAATCTAAGCAAGATCACTCGAAGGGTGATTAATTTTAATTTTCAGATCAGTTCAACTAAAAATTCAATTTCTGTTTCAGAAGACGCATAAGAAATAATGACCTTGTTTTATTATAATCCACCTTGGTTGCTGATATTCAAACTTAGTATAGAATAATCTTCTATTCTTTACTATTCTTAGAAATTCCAATTCATCTTAAATGCAACAAAAGAGTAAACAAATTAAAAACTTATATAATATAATATAATGGTTGTGTTTGTCATTAGATAACATGTTTCATACTTATTGTTATTTATGAATTGATGAGAACTATCATGATCATGTTTATTTAAAAATCTCTTATTTTGTTTGAATACATCTGAATTATTTCTGAGGAAATTTTAAAATCATGATTTTTGTCCTGTTTTATCCTTGCAAACAAATTATATAACTCTTTTGATGAATAGATAGTTTCAATAACTACTAAATATTCACCGAATTAAAACCAAACCAGAGAGAGAGAGAGAGAGAGAGAGAGAGAGAGAGAGAGAGAGAGAGAGAGAGAGAGAGAGTTTATAAAAGTCTGTCATTTAATGACAATAAATTTGCATTCAATCATATTTTTAATGATATAAATATTTCGTTAGATTTCAAGGATTGGGAAAAAGTACTTCAATCGTTTGAATGGGTATTAAATGATTTTTTTTGTAGACATTTACATTTATGGCATTTTAAAAAGTATTTCAATAATACGTTTTGTAACACAAATTTGTCTGAATTAATGATTTGTCACAACATCGCCTCAATCCTTATCCAAGTCTCAAACCATATCTATCTATCATCCTTATGGGGTTAGTATTCAAGGAATGCCTTTTTAAGCTGTACCTGCGCTCCTTTATTCAGTTCAATCAGTTCGCATCAGAAATTTCACTCTTTCTTTAAATTGTTGTGAAGGACTCCACTACTGACTCCACAACAAACTCCACTTTAAATACATTTATAAAAAATATTTGTTGGCATTGTATATATGTTTCAAAAATATAATACAAACTGGCGGTCATTTCACTAATTTATCAAACAATTTTGCGATTATGTTATTCAAAGAACCTTGGTGTCTTCTTGAAAACATGATCGCATGAAACCGTAACGCACTGTAAGGTCAGCCACTATTCTATGCATTACTGTCAGTCAGTTTTTTCCAATAAATCTAATTATTTTGAATTTAAATTTTAATTCTTTGCATTCGAGTCATATAATGAAGGCATAGAATAAGAGTTGGTGTGAATTGAATTGAGAATAGGTTTGACCTTATTTTACAAATTGTTAGCTCAATCTCAGTTCAACCTACGAGCAAAATGACCTTTCAATGCATTCATTATTTGTTTCGGAGACTTTAATTGATTTTCTGTAAACATAACACTTAGTAAATGAAAAAAATAAACATATTGTGAATCGACAAAAAGTATAAGTATGGGAACAAACATTATTTCGATGTTTTATTTTCTCAATGAATTACCGACAGTTCAGAGACCGTCTTCTCTGCAATTAAGGAGTCATTTAATATAATGAATTCAATGAATGCAAAATCAGTTCAAGGAATATATAAACGGATAAATAAGTCCAACTTTTGAATAATCGTCAGAATTAGTCGACAAAACACACATTACTTCAAAGCTTTAAATTCTTTTCAATTCGTTTGACAAACAAATCTATCCATTTATTTATTATATAATAAGAATGAATGCAAACAATTTTTATTCATGAAATTGCACCAGTCGCCTAATTGAGCATCAAAACTGATCATAACTGATCAGGGCCGTGAGATGTCCTAAATTACCCTCACATTATTCGACTTTCAAATAGATTTCTCAAAAAATTGTTTTATGAAAAATGATTTAAAGTTTGAGAAAAAATTAATCCAAGACTTACAGATGTCTGATATAAATCAAAATTCACTACTAATACACTCATTCCTTATTGAGTTCTTCACTATTTTGTGGGACATTCGCTTCACTCTTCAAATAAGAACTCTCATGTTTTAGATTTTGATTTAGATTATGATTTTATAGATTCAAAACATAATTTTCTATTTTACGATACAAAACAGTGAATGAAAAAAATAATGTCTGAATATATTGAGACATAATTAACTAATCAATACATTAATAAAGTTTTTTTTGCCTCTCGTCTTATCGACAAATAAATCAAAGGCTCACAAATCGATGGCATTGAACCAAATAAATAAATATTCCAAACATTTTAAATTTAAATCACTTTTTTTAGCAAAGATGAGAAAAAAGCGAAGAAAATTGATTTATTACTCGATTGAAAAACAATTTTCGGCATTATTTTATTGAAGATCTGTTGAGTTAATAAAAGAATTCTCAAAAATCAAAACTATTAAATTCAGCCCTTTTTTAGCGCTAAATATTTAGTTCTCAATTTATACGAATGTTTTATTAATAAATTCTTATATTTTTTTGATAAATAATTGAATTGAATTGAATTAAAGTTTTGTGGCGCATATGTTGAGCCCCACCCGAGCCCTAAACCCAAAGAGGATATCGTTTTAAATTAATCTTCAATTAAGTATACATTTCATTAAGTTATTAATTAAAACAACATTTATTTTAAGGAAAACTCTACTAATTTTTCACTGCTTATATAAATAAACATATCCTTTATTATGGTCAAATTTAAAACTCTAAACCCAATCATAATAGAAATCATACAAAAATAAACTCATCTTTAAATGCATACCTAATTTTTAGAAGAAATATCATGTTATATTTTATACTACACATATTATCTCAATAAGATTTTGAGGCATTTTAATTGCATTAGAAAATAGTTGTCTAAAAGTTACATATAATATGATTAATATAATATATATAATTAATTGTATAACTTTCTGTTGGACTCAATTATATAACGATTATTAAACTTAATTTCTATTTTCTGCTAATATCTGCGCTCTAATTAACAGCACGGGAGTGACCACTAAACTAAACTCTTCATATATTTTTTTATTTGTGACTAGACTCTACAGAAAGTAAACTTGAATAAATTTGCTTACAAATAACTAATTCAAGTAATTATATTCGAATTAATTTCTCATTGTTTCGTTAAGTTCTGTAAATATTCCAAAATAATGAACATGATACAAAATTAATTCTATTTTTTATTCCTAGTCATTGATGACCAAGGTTTCAGAAGTCAGCTTTGATTTTTAGTTCTCCTAAGATTTGTAGATTCAAGGTTTCCATTCTAAAATCAAGTGGACCATCTCGTTCTGATCAAAAATTATCAAAATATTGAATTTAAGAACATTTTAAACTAATTTTACTTAAATATTATTGAATTTATAGCAATTTTGTCCACTACTATGCTCACATAAGATCGAGTCAAGCTGACCCTTAGGTTCGAGGAGCTTGATCATTAGTAATTCAGTTGACGTAATGTTTTACTGAGAAATTGGAATAAAAAGTGTAGGGTGATTGAATCGAATGGTGTATTTTTGATTTAAAGGTCTGTTACTATATTTGAATGACTGTCCAATAATTTATAGCGTCTGTGGTCTCAATTAATTTAATGTAAATTTCTATTTGAAAAGTTTTGGTTTTATTTTTCTATAAATAAACTAATTATTTGTATAATTGATTTTGGTAAAATTGGAATTCCTACTGATTGCTTACTCTGCAATTTATTGCGCACAGGTTTGCCCAAAGGCTTTAGTGTAAGTATACTTGTAATCGAGTAATTAGAGTTAATCCCCCTCTGAAATAGTTGGAAATTCCAACTTGGAATCAGTTGCGACTCTTATCCTCATTTTGTCATTTTTAACACAAATGGGACAATATATTAATATAGACATGGTGATATATTATGCCACATAATATTTATAATTTGGTCCAAATAGTTTGTCATTAGATGAAATTCAATCAAATGATGTCTTCGCTCTTAAAATATATTTTGAAAGTATTTTAACAAGAAACACTCAAAAAGAATAATCCATTTATCTTGTGCATTTACTGTTGTTTAGCAAATTACTGTGAATATAATGTCTATCAGCCATAATTCTCTCTCTCTCTCTCTCTCTCTCTCTCTCTCTCTCTCTCTCTCTCTCTCTCTCTCT
>JAQGCS010000996.1:0-16356 GCA_034702105.1 Fuscozetes fuscipes
GATGGTCAGTTGCTATGTCGTTAAAAGTCACTTTTAACGACACCCTTCCGTACCAACTGACTTATAACGACATGTCGTTAGATGTCACGAAAGAGGGTATATTAATTATATAATATACATATAATTTATTTTCGCTATATTTCAAGAAATAACAAAAATATGCAAACAATAGTAGTATATTAGGCAGGGCCATTTTTTGTCTCGAAATCAAAATAGGTGACTTTTAAAATGATCCGTAAAGTTGTTTTTAAGCCATAAAATAATTTGACCTGGCCTCCTATTAAATTTTTGAAGATCTAAAAAATTATCACAAATTAAATGAATTTTGCCCCAAATTTCAGTATTATTTTTTTGGATCCCTTAAATCTTTTGTCCGCTATTTAATGTGCAGGAAAATTGTTATTTCATTGATTCGAGTCTTCATACATTCGCAAATAGATACCTTGCGCAATCCTAATAAGCCCTTCAAGTATAATATTAGAATTTAATCCTTTCTTTTTGTGTTTCGGTTCAACGTTTTTATTGAATTAATCGAAAATCAGAGAACTTTGAGATTCTATATAATAATATTGAACGCAAAAAATTGATTCGAAGTGAAATTAATTGCAATTCACTGATGAAAACACTCAGCATTTTTTTTCACAAAACAATTGTATTAAAAGCTGATTAAACCTTTACTCAAAATGCTTTTCTCATTCGGTTTAGACCTTAATCGGAATGATCAAGGTTATCAGATTATAATACTTCAAATTATTAGAATAAACTTCACTTTCACATGTGCCAACTCAATTATCAATAAAAAAAAATCTCAATTAAATTAAACTGCTTAATCTTGCTGATTTTCATAAATTTTAATAACCTGGTACATAGTGAATTTGTGAGATTTATCTAGGTCATTGATATTTATTTCAAAACTCTTGAGTATATGAATTGCGTGGAATAAGAGATTATTTTAAGGTCTCACAAGAAACCTTGGTCATATTCCCGGATTCATAAAAGATAAAAATACACTCAAAAATTGCAAACAATGACAAAATTATATGGAATTTTTGTCTGAAATACTGATTGCTTTCAATATATTCAATAATTAAATACTTATTTTCGAGTTTCAAATCAATTTCAATAATTGAAATATAATTAGAATACTATTCAAAATTTTTTTAATTAATTAATTATTTTTAAAAATGCTTTTAATCTCACTTTTATGCATAAATAGTAACATTCAAATTTATTTTGGCAATTATATCATGATAACTTCTATATAAATTAGTGGCATATAAAAGAAAAATGTATCATTCAAATGAAGATGAAATTAAAAGATTAAACTACTCGATTAATTAATGGTCAATCATGATCAATTAAGGTAAACTCTAATTGTGCATGAAATTCACTTATGAGAAAGGTTACACAACTATGATTGCATGGATACTCTTCCTTCGATGCACTGTTTATTACAAATGCGATAATAACAGAATTGATAAGAATTAATGTAAAGGAATTATTTGGTAAACTTCCTCAAAACACAATCATATGCTTTCCTGCAATCAATGAATTTTCAATTGGAGACCAATGGAAAAGTTCACTGAAGTGTATAAAAGTGATTCAAAAGAGTAAATCAAATAAATACTCAACGAAACAATAGAATCGTTCATTTCTTGTCTGTGATTCACTGGGAGTTATTTCAATGCGAAAATAATGAGCTGTTTAATAAAAGTTGGTGTGTTTTGCTCACTGGTCACTTGTATTTCGGCATTTTCCATAAGTTCGAGCAAATTTCCACCCATTTCTCCGACTGTTAAGTCAATTGTAGCGACTGTTCCGACGGTTTTGAGTCAATGGAAAAATGAGTTCATTAATGAAAAGGTTGGCTAAGAATTCACTTTAAGTAACTTTTTTCATATCATTCGAGAGTTTATTTATTTCCTAAAAAATGTTTATAAAAAATTAGTCAAAAATTCTGATAATTCGCTGAAGGCTTCAGAGATCAGTCTTTTTATAAACTATTATTTGCATTCATTTTAGTCTTTTATAACTTATGATCGAAACGTTAAATAGATTTTTAAATGCAAATGGTATTACATAATGATAATAACCTTTGACTGAACATGGTTAAATTTTTCTGACCAGGTTTACGAAATATGCGCTTTTATCGGCAAAATCGGTGTTTTAATATACTCGTGTCTATCGATCGGTTTATTATGCGATTCTTATTTTGTTCCATCCCTGGAATTCATCGGCGACTGTATGACATTTTAAAAATGCTTGGTGCAAATATATTAATTTAATGGCCTTTGTTTCAGACCTACACCTATCCCCTGACATCACGGGTGCACTTTTTACGCCCTTAGGAACGGCGGGACCAGAAGTATTTTCAAGTATTTTAGGCATCTTTGTGTCTGAAGGCAATATTGGAACAGGTAAATTCCACATTTCTTCAATAAATCTGTTTATTTACAATTATTCAATCAGGGGCTATTATCGGGTCTGCGGTATTCAACCTGTTGATAATCCCCGCTGCCTGTGCACTGACTGCCATTTGGTTCAAAGGCCAACCACTAAAACTGACCGCACTTACAATTGTTAGGGACTTAATTCTGTACATCATTTCAATCATTTCATTAATCTTGGTCATTCAAGATAATAAAGTAGAGATGTAAGGATGGTCAAAATTTTTAACTAATTCATTTTATTAATTCCTTTCAATTTTTTTTAATAGTATCGAGGCTTCAATGTTAGTCCTGTTATTCGTATTGATTGTAGTGTTTCTCTATTATAACGCAGAATTGATGGACAAACTTAAAATCGCACTGACCAAGATCAGTATCGAGACTAAAGGATGCAATTGTCCCGAACCGGAATGTGAACCCAATTGTCCTCAAATAAGAGCCGACACTGAAGAGACTCCTCTATTGCAAGGGGATAAATCGAAGCCCTTTTCAATTCAAAACAGTCAGAGTTATAGAGACCTCTCCTATGAAGTGATTGATTTGTCAATGGAGGGAAATAATAACTTTTTACAAGATATTAAAATGGATGAGGAAGTGAACACATCGTGTATTGGTCTGATGTACCGGATGTTAATGGCACCGGTCAAGTTTCTCATGTATCTGACTATTCCGGATGCGTCTCAAAAGTGGTTCGCCTTAACATTCGTTTTGTCAATCGGTTGGTTAGCGCTGTTATCATACCTGACCGTAACTAACGTCGAGTTTGTCAGTAAGTTTCAAACCCAACACATTTATTTGGTTTTGTAACTTATTTAGAACAAGATAACTTAACACATAAATAACATAACATGCTAATTAATTTTTAAAATATTGCCAGGTGAAAAAATTGGCATATCAGATACAATAGCTGGTATGACACTACTGGCTGTGGCCAACGCAATGCCAGACTTGGTGACCAGTATCATTTTCGTAAAGAAGAGGGGTCTGATCGAAATGGCCATTTGTGGTGCGATCGCCTCAAACAGATTCGCAATACTAATAGGTCTGGGCTTTCCCTGGGCTTTAAAATGTATAGTCAATTGGGTCACTAATAAGTCGTATTTCTGGAACTACGTTCCGCTGATGAGCTCATCCCTACCAAACACATCACTGGTATTATTGGTGGCAATAGTTTTACTTTTCATTAACTTTCGACTCAATAATTGGGTTCTGAACCGAAAGTTTGCATTTATTTGTGTAACAATACATTTGGTGTTTGTTTCGATTGCCATATATCTGGAGTACACGACATAAGCCCTTCTTGAGGGACAATGAGTTCCGGTGATAATAAATGAGGTCAAAGTTCAAAGTCTATGACATTGTTTTTATTATCGATTATTCTGTTCAACGAATAAATCGATTGGTTTTATGTGTTAATTGTTTTAACGGAAATTAAATTGAATTTTATGTCAATCGAATCATGTCCTCGATCAATCCTCGATGAGTCGAGGAATCAGATTTGGAGACGAATACTATTTAACACAAATTTTTATATATTTTATTATATTTTTTGAGATTATAATTAAAACTCACATTTGTTTTGAAGTTTTAATTCTAAACATTTGTTATAATCATTGAAAAATAGCCCATATTTTCACATTTCATTTATTTTTATTTTTCATAAAATCTTATTTATTTAATAAATGTTCATAATATCAATTTATTTAATTTTAAATTTATCTTAATTACTATTTGGTTATAATATATTTTAAACCTAATTAAACCTTGCTCTTAATGAAATAAATGCATACCTTGAATTCTATTTTTTAAAAATTTTAGATTACATTTGAAAATAGGCTATGAATTATTTTAGTCAAAGTTTTAAGTATTAAATAGGAAGCACAGTAAATATTTGTAGATGTCCCTGGGCCTATTCTGAATAATGGAAGAATATGAGCCAGTTTAACATTAATTGCACTAAAACTTGTACAAACTATGTTTTGTAACAAGTTTACAGATTTTTTTTACATTTTAAATTAAATTAGTTTAAGTTTCTAATTATCTTGTTGAAATTATCTAAATATGAACTTTTATATTCTATTAATATTTTGTAATAATATTTAGTAATTAAACTGTGATTTGAGGTTTAGACTTATATCACAGTTAAGTTTATTTACTGAGGAATACTAACGAACCTTAAAAGCAATCAAATCTCTTACACTTTTTTAAATGAGTTTGGTACAGGTGGCCTGCAACACTCATGTAAACCACGCTTCTCCTTGTTGTTCATATTTCCCTCTGGTATAGTTTTAGTTAGTCGAAAGTGCTTTTCAATTAGTTCCTTGGTTTTGTCAATATGATCTTGATGATTTTCATCTTTTCGACGGAATTGGAGCAGATATCCTTTGGCGGTAGGCTTTTCCTTAGTTTCATGTTTGACCTCCGCTGATTCTTCTGCCGATACTAAAATAATTTTAAAAATGTTAAAAGGTGGTTATGGTCAATTGGGTCAAAATGATATTAGGCTCACCATATGTCACAACCAAAGTAAGAGCGACGATAATTACAATTGATTTCATAACTTTTGACTTATAACACAATTTTAGTTACAAAAAGTTCTGCATTTTTCATACATGAGTCCTATTCTTATACCAAACATTTTTTCATTAAAACATGTTAAACATGATCATTTGCTAAACAATTTATCATTTTTTTGTCAAGTTTCAACATTGTCAGTGTCATTGTTAAAATATTATGTAGTAATTTAAAGATACAAGAATTATGTCTAAAATTCTATCTATTATTCAACTGTGTTAAGAAGGCATAACCAAAGTTTTCGTTTTTAGAAGGAGGAGTTCAGTGGGCTTTTCTTCAAAATTGTCCTTCAATCTTATGGGAATAGGTTAAAGGGTAAAGGGGAGAAAATAATAACCATTTTGTCTCTAAATTCTTTTTAGATCCAGTAAAATTAATTTAATTTGGATTAAATTGTGTCCAATGCCTCTAAACTCGGTTTTGTTTGATACCTTGGCTATGTCTAGTGTTAAGATAAAGCTGTACAAGCTGTATTTTAGATTTATTGAAAAATCAATTTTGTAATCCACGAAATCAATATTTCAAATTACGAAACGTTTTTACAAACCTTTGAATGAATTCAAAATTAATTTAATAAAATTGATGTCAATCTTTTGTTTTCAAACAAAAAATCTTCTTGCCCATCCTTGATCTTCACCGTCCAAACTCTAGAACATTTTAAAATGTTATACCTGTTATATTTTGCCTATTTCTAAAATTCATGCTTTCCTTAAATAGAGTATTCATTGATCATGACAATTTATGTGATTAAAGTTGAGTTTTAATTCTTTTTGAATTTTTACATCAAGAAATTTTAACATGGCATAAAAGTCAAGTGATGACAAAACTAAATTTATAATTGTTTAATAATTAAACTTTAATTATAATTAACGAATTTGAGTTGAACATGGTTTTTTGCCAACTTAAAAATTTTAAGTGTTAGTTAAAATAATGTGTGATTTACACAAGAGGGTCAAAAGTCAAAATGCCTAAAGGCTAATTTACCAAGATTAACAATTGAATTTAAAAATTCCAGATCTAACAATGTATAAAATGATGGCTCTGGTAAACTAGCCATCATAAGGAGCCGAGTATTTGATCTTCCAATTTAATTGATGTCTTTTGAGTCTTAAGAGATTCCTCAACAGCATAGTTGTGGTGACTTTTCCAATAGCAGGAACAAATATCGATGCCTTTTTCTTAACACTGTCCTCGAAGTTGACTCCAGAACTGGAAAAGTTGACGGCAACCAAACCTTCTTTGAGAAGTTCGGTCTTTACCTTATAATCTGCTCGGGGAACACCAGTGATCACCACATCAGAGATGGGCAAAACTTCTTCTAGTGTTTTGGTAGAGTCTCTAACTCTGTATTTTCGTAATTGATTATTAGTACCACGGTCAAACTCAAGCACATCTCCGATGTCAACTGAGTAGACCTTAGCGCCATCATTGGCTAAGAGTGCGGCCAAAGGACGGCCCACTACTTCGCTTCTGTTGATGATTGTTATGATTTTGCCATGCAGTTGGTTTCCATATGAACACTCAGGGTCGTATACCATACAATACTCCAGAATCTTAAATTAAATTTTAAAATAAGCGATAAGTTATTAATTAAAATTATTAATAGAGTACTCAAAAAAGAGATAAAATCTTCAGATTGTTTAATGCACTTCCAGTGCGAGTATTAACTTAATTGGTTACAAATTTCAATCAAATCTAAAATCTATGAAAAATTAAACAAAACTTCTGAACTGAACTCAATTACAAATATTTTGGTCTCTCTCTCTCTCCATTGTTTGAGGAATCTCACCTTGACAACAGCCAATGGTGTGCAGGGCACAACTGATTTAAGTGATTGGACGCCATTCATATACCGAATGTTATGATACATATTGAAACGGAATGTGTGACACAAACCCTCCACATCTTTGTAGGGATTGACACAGTTTTGAATGTATTGGTCGTGTCCGCCGCCAAACACTGGATAGTAAACTAGAATACCATGAATACTGTCGTCATTATTGGCCTCGATTATAGTGTCTTCGAGAGCTTCTCGGTCAATTTTCCTCAGTTCAAATTTGACCCCCGTCTCTTTACAACTTTTGGCGGTCACTTCCGCATATTTTTCTGCCGCCGGGTCCTCATTGGCCAGAAATGTGACCAATTTTACATCAATATTATAATCAGTGATTGTATTCTTTAATTCTTCGCTATTAAAGAAATATTAAATTATAAGTAACCAGGTGAAAGTCAAGCATATTATAAAGTCAAATAATGGCTCTTGGCGATTATACGACAATAAATGATAATCTTAGCCAAACTTTATAATTTCGAACGCAATAAACTTTTGGCCCAATTTTTGAAACAGGAATTTATGCAAAAATATGTGTTAACTTACATAAAGCTCTTGGCAATTGTTGAGCCCAACACTGTTTTACTTTTCATTTTATAGAAACTTAAAACAAATATTTTTGAATAATCGATGAGAAGTTTTCAATAAATAATACTTCTCTTCGATCACTGTTTCGGATGAGTTTGAAAAGTAGTAACAAAACCACTCAACTTATGTCAGTTAAGGAACAGCACATCATATCTTATCGAATATTAAACAGGAGTCACATGTCTGGCACTTTGCGAATGAAAGATCAAGTTTTCAGTTAATAAGGAATATCGGATATTCATATCCCCTTTCAAAAGCAAATACCTCTACATTAGTGGCGAATGAATTGAAATCCCTGTTCACCAAAAATGTCCAAAAGATTAGGTGTTTATTAAACAAAAATATTTCGGATTAGTTTCCGAATAAATCAAATCGATTATCGATTTTCTTACGAAATGATTCCAAAACTCAAAAATATTTGTCGAAAGAAATACTGATTTTATGGTTCAAAAAGAAAATGATTTTATTTCAATTAAAACAAGAAATTCTGGTTCTTATCTCATAATCAATACAAAAAATAAGACATACTTTTGAATGAAATTATGAATAGTTTTTAAGCTTATATAAAATTCAATAAAAATGCGGTTTAATTGAAATTCGTTCGAATATAATGTAATTCAAAACAAATTTTGACCATTTATTCAATAATTCATTAGATTTTGTCTAAAAGTTGAGTAAATTTTGAGAGAAAATTGAAATAAATGTCGAAATCATTTAAGAATTGACTTTAAAACTGATAACTGTACTGATTGTATGACTGCGGCGGCGGATATTTAACCAGACCTCCCGGTGCTCCGGGAATAGACTGCTGGGAACTATTAGACGAGAGTTCTGTACCCATTAGTGGGTGTCTGCGAGGAGGGGCAGTGGCGCCGCTCTGCCCATATGGGTTGTTTTGGACCGACATTCCATTATTTGATGAGTTGTTCGCTGAGTTGGACCCATTGGACGAACCAAGTGCTCCAATTTGTATTAGGGAAGAGAGGGCCGCCTGCACGTGAGGGTTGTCCAACAAATTAGATCTTTGTTTATCGAAATCTGATGCTGAAGACTGTTGAGGCGTTTGAGAAGAGCCGGTCGGACCTGAACTGTAGGGATTCGATGTCTTGGTTTTCGTCATGAGTTTTGTCTTTTCCTTTTGAAGCCAATCAATCAATAGATCCATTTGTGTCACTGTTAGGAATTGAGGGCCGCTTTCAGATAAAATGGTGCGCAACAGATATGTTATCTCTTCGGGAAGATTCTTGGAGTCGGTGTCGCTGCTGCCGCCACCGTATGTGGGCTCTGTTGGGGATTTGTACGAAGGAGGTGGTGCTGAACGGCCAGTCAGTGCCTGAAAGTCTTTGTTGATCAACAGAATAGCGTCTTCGAGGGGCATATTTCGGTGCTCTTTGAGAACAGACATAAATTATATTTATTTATAATTTTTTTTCAATAAATACCCGTTTGGTTGTGTAGAACGTGAAGAGTGACCGACTGGTGCTCTTCATTGACGGGCGACACAACTAATGCATAAACGGTTTGTCTGAAAATAAATAAAATTATATAATTTGGTCAAAAAATAAATAAAATTCCAACAAACCGTTCAAAGAGATCATTGAGTGTCATATTGAGAGAGGACGGTGTGTGGAGGAACAGCATATCTATGTATCTGATGCCAGTCTCGCGTTTGATCCGCTGTTCAAGCATTTCCGCGTAACGCCTGAGTATAAGATGTAAATTGAAAAAAATTGAGAATAAGTTTTGCTTCAAACCATTGCTGTCTATCGACGACAATGATCTCTGCTTCGTTGCCAACAACTGGTTCTGTAGGAGGTAGCGGTGTAACGGGGGCCGCTCCATATCCTGGTGGAGGGTATGGATCGTGACTTATAGGTATGATAGAGCCATGTCTTGTTCCAGTAGGGCCTCCCATTACTCTACCGCCGGTCACACGATTTGGACTTCGACTTCGATCACGAATGTGAGCACCGGTGGGTCCGGCAGCACGGCCTTTGGTAGGGTGACCGCTTTTATCAAAGAGTCTAACCTCTATTAGGGATAATTATTCGTTAAAATTAATATTCAATAAAATTTGAGACAAAAGAATTACCGATTTTCTTGCCCTTAAAGTAAGTGCCGTTCTCTGCCTGACAGGCATATTGGGCCTCATCTACGGTCTCGAACTGAACGAACACAAAGTTCTTCTGATTTATATCAATGCCACAAATGTTGCCATACTTATTGAACCGTTGCTCTGAACCAAAGTTAATCAAAAATTCAGTTTAAATGAAACAAAAATTCAAAATCTCCGCAGAAAGCTGTCATTTAAATTGATTGCCAAAAAATAACCCAGAGCAAGTATCCAGTTTTACTGGATATCCTTTTTTACTTGAATGAGTCAATAAATATGGATTTTATTTGAATTATACCCGACTTTTGTTCCCAAAATGCAGCCTCTATTGAAACCTCTATTGAAAAGAACAGACAGTTCTGCTCTCATTCCCTCCCAAATGACCGATAACTTTGGGCAATAAAAAGCTCGACAACCTATCATGATATTGAATTAACCTGAAGCCGACCCCTCCCTTTCCTTAATTAATGGAAGCCTTACATCATTACGAGTGAGACATCCATTGAAATTAAACACATTCATTGCCTAATGACCATTTGGTGATCGTAACCCTTTTCTCCCTTCCCTTCCCACCCCTCCCAGTCATTTACTTGATTGATATTAGGCTTAAGAATAAGCTATCATTTGACTAATGATTGGCATCCAATCAAAAATCAAAAGATAACCAAATTTAAACAAAACCCTTCAAAGAGAAGAAAATTGTCTCCGATTATAGTCTGATTTGTTGTCTACAATAATCAAAGAAGTATTGAATTAAATCAATGAAAGTATTGTTGAATACAAACCGATTTCATCACAAGAAGTGCTCTTATATTCGACACTTCCGACAAATATACGCGAAATCTCTCCTGTTTTGGAGGTAGTGTCCCCCCGCCTCTTCGGCTCTGTTGGACCTGTCTGACCACCGTATCGTGTAGTGCCTGTCGGGCCGGCGGGTCGGGTCATATACGACATCGGATTCATATCGGACTACTAATTGCCTTCTAATGGGAACTCCTCTTGATTTCGGTCTTATTATTCCTCAAACCTAACCTTAAATTAAGGGCTATTTCCAGACAATTAGGGTAACACAAATTTTTTGGTGGGGTTGGGCTCTCCTATCGATTTAGGGGTCCTATCGATGGCTTTTTGGGTTTGGGTTCAGGCGTTTAGAGCGCAGACAGACCTCAAAGACCTTTTACTTCAGACAAAAACCTATTAATTAATTAGTAATTCATTTAGTCCTTAATTTTAAAAACATTTTATTGAAATTCATGATTGAAATGAATTACAAATTGTACTTTAAAATCTACCTAGTAAGCAATAAGCCTTGAGCATTTACCTTGAGCCTAGTTAACCTTTGGCTAAATAATAACCTTTTGTTCCCAAAAATGCCTTTTGAATAAAAAAATTTCCCTTTTAATGAGTTTTCAAAATAAACAATACTCACAATCAGACTCTTGCTTATTCGTAAATTTGAGAACTACCCTGGTAGTTAGAAATTAATAATAGAAGTCGTAATTGTATTTAAAATTAAATTAAAGACGAAATTGAATCAAATTTGCATTAATTTTATTGAATTGATTACAATTTTACACAACAAACAAATCAATACTTTCACTGAAAAACTATTTCGTACCTTTTCATATATAGACATAGACTGCGGACTCACGTGTTTCATGTGTTACAAAAGGTTTGATTAATGTTTACAGATAAACATAAATTATGACTTTTCTAAAAGTGACAGGTACTTTTGTGATGACAAATAATATCTAGGTCAGTTCAATAAGTTTGCTTTTGATCCACATTTTGTGATTTACATAAAAATGACATTTATTGACATCAAGTGAGTCAATGATTTCATACTTAAAACTTTTCACTGAAAAAGTTCAAAGAAATCAGTTATTTAATGAATAATTTATAAGCTAGTACGAGTTTATAGCTTTTAATGGAATTCAATGATGTTCAAGGCAAAGAGTAAGTTCATGCATTACTAATGAAATTTCGGTAATACTAAGGGATGAAAATAATCGATTAATTCTTTCTACGATCTCTTGGTTATTGCCATTGATATGAGAGGTAGTGCCGCACATCTCTGATATTTGAATAATTTAAGTGAATTTTCAAAGATATAATCGATTGTGATTTGAAAAATAAACTCTCTTTTTTGAATAATTTAACAGGGTATATAGGAATTAGAATAAGTACTGAACAATGAAAATAAATATTTGATATTCTTAAAAGAATATTCTCCTTTAAAAAAATATTTGCTTAAAAAACTACAATTGCATAGTCTGTAACCCCTATGGAATTCATTTGTTATCTCATTAGTAGTGTGATTCTCCTACATTTTCATAGCTTCCGTCATATTCTTCAGTTTTGATGACATTCCCATCATTATATTTTTCGAGGTATACGTCTCCTGTTGTGAAAAACAAGTTTAGATATTCTATTAATGAAAATTAATTTGCCTCACCCTTGATGTTTCCAATTCCAATTGACAGTTCGGAGGCTAAGTGGTCCTCACCTCCACCTCCGCCATATTTGTCGTGAAAAAGTGATCCATAATCTAGTCCATTTAAAAGTTTGTGCTCGTCAAGTTTGCCAATTCCTCCGCCCAGACCACCACCTCCCAGTTTTAGTCCACCATATCCCCCTCCTAAACCTCCGCCACCCAATTTAAGTCCGTAGCCACCACCAAGTCCACCTCCTATACCGCCTTCATGTCCACCACCCAAATCTAGTCCTCCGCCATGTCCTTCGTCACCAATTAACTTGACATCAACATTATCTCCATATCCTAGTCCTCCAACCAATCCTCCGCCTCTGTGGCCGAGTCCACTACCATACCCAATATCACCTCCATATCCTCCGCCATAACCTCCTCCTATGCCGCCTCCATATCCTCCATCATATCCTCCTCCATAATCTCCGCCATAATCCCCGCCATATCCTCCGCCATAATCTCCACCATAATCCCCGCCATATTCTCCGCCATATCCTCCGCCATATCCTCCGCCAATTTTAAGATCATCCACATGCACTAACTTGAGTTTAGCACCGCCGCCTCCAAGTCCAAATCCGCCTCCTAATCCATGTTGACCTCCGCCAAGTCCACCACCATGTCCGCCTAACTTGAGGCCTCCTAAACCACCGCCACTAGATTTTCCATATTTTGAGCCGAAAAGAAGTTTGGGGTGAGGAAGGGGTAATCTGGTAGATGATGATAAACGGACAGATTTGCCTAGTCCTCTACCTCGTCCACGTCTACCACGTCCACGACGATGTTTACGACCTTTTAAACGACGACCTCCTAATCTTCCTCCCAGTCCACCTCCAAACCCACCACCTAGTTTTAATCCACCACCATATCCAGCACCCACAACTTTAACTGGATGATAACTGACAACCTTGTCAACTATTTCATGTTTTGAAGATTGAGCTAATAATCCATCATCAGATTTTAATCTGGTCAAAAATAATGGTGATACTCAACAATATTTGATCATGGCAATTGGTTTACCCATTTAATGTGAGCTCTTTTGATGACAAACCCTTATCACCGGAAGAAGTCTCAAATAAAGACAAAACAGCAAAAATTGTGGCAATAATCTGAAGAGAAGACACAGAATAAGACAATTGTCTGAAAATATTGCTTCGATTATATAATGGATGAGTTCATTGAATAATTGTTTCACTAAATACTCACAAAAATTTTCATTTTATTCCACAGTTTTGTTAAGACTTTATTTGAAACAAAAGTGAAATGAAATCAAAAGTGTTTTTGCGATGAAATCGGAGAAAACGAGTAAATCGTGAAACCGATTCATTTATATATATGTGAATGAAATGACACTTTGACTCCTCGTTTCAGACACTGATTGAGATCTTCACTGCTCTCAAGCCCTGAGTCACTGATCGCATTCTTAATGTATTCCGAGATGAGATAGTTCATTCATCATTCCAGACGAATCCTTTACCTAAATCCACCCGGTATAATTGGCCAAATAATTCCTGATTAAATCTGATCTATTAAAAAAATTAGATCAGAGATTGATTATCTTAAACTCTTAATAGTAATCAATTATGATAATGGTGAAGGCTACAGGGCAAAATTTACATAAGACAACATGTGATTGATCACTATTAAAAATAATGCTGTCTAGTAAAATTTTGTGAATAATTAATCGAATGCATTAATTGAGCCTTTAACACAACAGATTCTTGATGACATTAGTACCTTGTATAGTCACAAAGTCCTATCTCGTTCGCAATTATTAATGCCTTATTCAGAAATGTGTTTTGAATAAAGAATTTGTTGGAAAATATCAAACATTTATGTGTTTTACGCCTTTAGTATTAAAAAGAGTTTAATTCTTGCGATTGAATCACAATTTTTTGACAAAACATAACATAAATCCCATTTGTTTTGAGGTCATAAGACTCAGGAAGACTTTGAGTGCAATAACTACTAAATGAGAGACAATTGGGTTATTATCAGGTTTAGGGCAAACGATTTCTTCTAATCTTTCTAGCTCATCTTTAGAAAAACGTGAAAAATTTCGTAAAACTAGCTAATAAAATATTGAACGATTTTAGATAAGCTAGTCAAATATTTGTTTTAACATCTAACTCTTTGAACTCATCTAAATAAAAGTAGAGTCAATTATTGCCATGTTTATTATGTTATTTAAATGTTATGTTCATTCTAAAGTTGATCTTTCATCGGCAAGGTCAATACATACATTAATCATTCACTTAAAGGAAATCAATACCAGTTTAAGTTTAAATAAACCTGGCAATAATTTATAATTCAAATAAGAATATTTTAACTGATATTCAGAGTCCGATAAACCATGACTTCAAACTTTATGGCATAATTAGCATGCAAAGTGCAAAGTGTTAGCGTCTTGTCTTTAATAATAAATTACTTATTCAAATTCGAATTTACATTAGCTAATTAATTAAATTTTAAGAATTAAGTTCATTTCCAAGAATTTGCTCGTTAATAAAATATTTCATTAGTTTTATAATTGTTTTGAAGTTTTAAATGTGAAAATGTCAATAAATGAATATGGACATTTTTACTGATGATTTCAGTCTCTTTGATGAATTGTAATCAGTTTTGACGGAAAAGTAAATATTATTTCAATTCTGTCACTGTTTTTATAATTAATTAATTAATCATTAATTGCGATGACATCTAAAACATCTAAAATATTTCACTCAATTTAATGACTTTTCTGTTAAAAATTTATCAAAAACTACTCTAAAAGCAAATTTATTTACCAAACTTAACAAGGAGTCCGTTGGAAATTCGAAATCTCGTTTTTTATCCTTTGATTGGCTTTTGAGGACTGATAAACTTGCAAATCAAATAACTAGGCTTTCATTCTATGAAAGATCTTTACCAGGGTTCTCACAAAACATACTTATAAAAATAAGCCTCTGGCTCAAATATCAAATTGAATTTCAAGTGAATTTTTTAAATAGTTTATCAAAATAATTTAACTTTTTCTCAATTTATATTATCCAGTGGTTGAATATCAGCATGTAATATTTATGCAAAGAGATAGATTTAGTTTATCTAGCAAAATGTTTTCGATATTATTGCATATATTACTAATACACAGTTTTCATGGAATGCTTAGAATAATGGATAATAGAATTCCCAAAAGTACTCATTTATCATTCGATTTGTATTAAAATCAGCTCCAGGTTTCTTTTTTGGCACCTGACCTCAAGCACTTCATAACAAAGTTATTTATTATAAATGTTTATTCCTCGAAATATGACATTAGATAAATGGTATTGTATAATTAATTATAAGCCCGGAAATTTTCAATTTATCGCTTTGTTATTATTTTATCAAGCAAAAATGGAAATGTGCAATAATTCGGAATTTTAATGGAATAAGATAACACTCGCGGTACAAAATGACATGTTCAATTTTTAATTGGAGTTTCGCAGAAATTCTAATATATAAGACCAAGAGGCGGATTGACCGACAAAACTATACATTTCAATATATATTACATCGATGTGACAAATATTAATTCAAATATAAAATTGATTTAACATTCGTTCTGAGGGTTAAATTCACAATTGGCTCTATTTTAAAGAGCATCACAGGCTTTGAATTTCATGGTGAGGTAATCAGGATGTTATCATGGTAATCTATAAGCAATGTACAGATTGCCGTAATAACAGAATATGCAAAAAATATTTCTCAAACTGTAAACACTTTTGCAAGAAGTTCATCAAATAGTCTCAAATTTCGAATTCAAATTACATCAAAACCAAATGAGATATTGAAAAAATTCGAAAACATCCTTGTTGATATTAGTAATAAAATATTAATTAAAAGGAAATATTAGTTTTAACAATTATCATTTGATATAAGAATATGAATGAAAGTTTTGATTAAAATAATAGAGTTAGTGGTTCAAATAATTTTAAATATTGTTTAAACATTCATTTTGACAATTTATCAGTGTACATAATTTTGTAGGTGTCCTATTCTAGGTGCATATTCTAATTTTGTTTCTAAAGTGTGTCTCTGAAGCTATAAATCTTTTTTCACAGAAAATTTTTATAACTTATATAGTTTTTAAAAATATTTAACTAAGAATGTTGATCGATATAATTAAAACTACATGTACATGGGAATAAGTTTTTAATAATTAAACCAATAAATTCAAAATTTCAACATAAAAATAACTAATTAGGAGGCAGAGTATAGGTTCGATTTTTTTTAATAGTAATAACCTTGATAATATTTGAGAGAGAGAGAGAGAGAGAGAGAGAGAGAGAGAGAGAGAGAG
>JAQGCS010000997.1:0-16355 GCA_034702105.1 Fuscozetes fuscipes
CTTCAATACTGAGAGCTTCGTACAGACGGCTGAGAGCACCGACATATACTTGTAGCACATATCGTTCGGCCATTTTTAGCCGTTCTCACTGACAATATTCCTGTGCTGTTTTCCACGCACTCATACACACTCACACACATAACAACAACAACACAGTGTCTGACGAGTGCTTTGTATGTATGGCCGCATTCATAGCACAGCTTTTCACTCACAGCTCTAAAGCGCTACAAAACTTGTTTGTGCTCTGAGTTTGTACTTTAGACTAGGGTTGAACTCTTGGGTTTTTCATACCCAAACCCAGCCCATATGAAAAGCCCAAACCAGTTCAATATCCATATTGCAAAGTTGACGACCAGCCCATAACCAAATTGTCTAAACCGCGATTAAAAATGTCATTTTTCATAAACAAGCAATTACCTATATCAAACATCAAAACGCGGCGGAGACAACAGAAATGTATTATGTATCAATAAATGTAACTATTCCATTTATAATAAGTTCACTGGTCAATGTTATAATGGATAGTTCTCTATGCTTAGAGATTCGTTGTATTGAATGGTCATCTTATTATTACTTAGAGCATGACAACATATTTTAAACATTTTAGCCGAGTTAAATAAGGCTAGGTCATGGCTTTATTTAATTTTGATACTAAGCTACTCTCAATGAGAAATAAATGCATACAAATTAAAATTTATTTTAAAAGCGTTGGGTTTGAGACAAAAAATCAAAAGTTTTAAAAAATATGTGGAAATGTGTGGTTGTGTTGAATCGAAAGGCTTTTTTTGTTCGTGGGACTTCAATTTCGAGGGGCTTTTATGGCCTCCTCTTACCTCACTTCTTCGTGTGGTGTCCTACCGAGGGCTCAATTTTAATTGGCTTTAAAGCAAAAATTTTGACGCACCATGGGATAAACTCAGATTTTTCAACATAAAAGAATTTAGCATGATCTCATTTCTTCACACAATTTATTCATTATAAAGTAAATGTTCTTGAAATTCAATTAGAATTTTGTATTCTAGGTACAATTTTTTATATTTGCCATAGCCATTTCAAAAAGCCCATTCCAAAAAACGCCTATGAGTTTCGGGCCCCCATATCGAACCTTAGTTTAGACAACACAACAGAATTCAAACACTAGCGCTCTAAGTGTTCCTTGTACCAAATTCTTCATTTGTTTTTATTTAATGATAGTTCAATATGTTTTGTAAATTATTGTCACGTTTTTTAAATGAAACATTAAACATTCCAAACTAGGTGATTTGATCATTAATCAATGATTTGGATTTCTAGTTATTGTTTTGCAATATTTTGCAATTATATTAATATTCTGGTCATTTGATAACAGTTGTGATGTTCTTATTTTTAAACTCAATTTCATTGTTTTTCCCATTTTTGTTAACAATATTGTTATTAATTAATATAATTACTATTAATTCTCTATTGATCTCCAAATTGAACTGTCCTTCAAGTGATTACTCGCCACTGGAAATCCTCAATCACGTGACGCCTAAAGGTACTTGGTCATCTAAAATTGGTGTTATTATTTTAGGCTAGGCATTTTGTACACGAACAAAGTTGAGCTATTTTGCATATATGAAAATTCCAGTCAATCACTGCATAAAACCTTTGCTTGATCAGTAATGAATTGTCAATTACAATTTGGCTCAAACTGATGTGTACACTCGAGCACCGGTTTTATCAACCAGGTCGGTGAGAGTAAAAAGGTTGATAAATATGGAAATGCGATTAAAAAAATGGTCTCAAAATAGCACTAATTATAAAATTAATGTTTTTGAAAATTGGTTGATAAAATCGGCATTGCGATAAAATTGGTGGTGGATAAAACCAGTGCTCGAGTGTATATAAAATATCTCGACTTGGTTCTTGTACAAAATGCTTCGACTGAAGCACAAATAGTTTATTGGAATTCGATGTAAAATGATTGAACATTCATTCCCTCATTGGTTCCATTTTTGTTGAAGATAGTTCAGTTGGTCACTTTAGCAAGCAAAAACAAAAAACTCTGTTCTCTTGTACGCAGTCCTGTTGTCTGCACACTGACTGCAATGTCGTATTCTTCCACAACAACACCTGTTTTCATATAACCTGCTATTCGATGCAATTGTGTGAACCCATCAAACGCACGGGTAATAAGTTTGCCAAGACCTCCATGGTTTTTATTAGAAATGCCCCAGATAATACGGAAGCTGAGACTAACAGCGACAATTCGATATTTTCCAATGACTATGCTGAAAAGTAAGTAACTCTACAGTTGTATATCAAATCTTGGCGTAAAATAAAATTTATCTGATGCTTTGTTTTTTAGCGAGGAGGAGTTCCAAGATCTAAAACAAAGGAGAGAAAACAGATTCAATGACGTTCTCGAAGACTACTTGTCTGTCGCCGAAACTGAACGACCTATCGTTGAATCCGATGTTTTATGCAATATAGGACTCAAAGAGTGTCCCGAAAATGAGTTCTGCAAGAAGTCCAGTCCTAGAAGACGTCAAGGGATATGTGTGTGCTCTAAGGGTATGGTCAGAGATGAGCAGAGAATCTGCCAAACAATTGTTAAAAAAGATACCTATCCATCGTTGAACGATGAGGGCCAGGAAAGTGCTGAAACAAGACTGACTTCAAATTTAACAACGAGTGGAGGGGGAGTACCCATTGGGCCGACTCATCTGGTGGTGTCAGCCGGCCCTAATAAAGTTATCCAATTGCCTACCGATGAGACAACTCTATCGGCATTTGTTGTGCCCGAATCCAAGTCTTACAAATATGAGTGGCAGTTAATTGCGAAGCCTTCCACTGAGGAGGTGGGAAATATGGAGGGCTCGAACACCGAACACCTCAAACTGTTCCATTTGAAGGCAGGAAACTATACCTTTAAAGTGATTGTCACCGATAGAGACGTGAAAGAGAGCATTGAAGTCAATGTAACGGTTTTGCCGCCCAAACGAGTGAACAAACCACCCGTTGCTGTCATACAACCGGCCAACTCTACTGTCCAACTTCCAAACAAAGATACCGTATTGGACGCATCCTTTTCCACTGATGATAATAATAATAAGATTGTTAAATATGATTGGTATGTCTACTTTCTAAAAACCATAATCTAAATTTTACTTGCTTATTTTTATTTCAAAGGCAAGCGCTGACTGTTCCCATTGGTTATAAGAACATACAGTTACCGTCGAGCCCTACCCTTCAATTGAAAGATCTTTTACCCGGTTTATACCAAATAAAACTGTCAGTTACTGATTCTGATGGCGCTACCAATTCAACGGTAGCCAACATAACTGTCCTCAAAGAGATTGACTACCCGCCCACTGCAAACGCAGGAGGGGAAAAGATAATATATTTGCCTCAGAACGAGATCACTCTGATGGGCAACCAGTCCACTGATGACAAGGGTATTGTCACCTGGCAATGGACAAGAGTCCCAACCGAGAAAAATGATAAACTCTCTGCTGATATGGACGGCACGTCCACTCCTTTTCTACACTTATCTAATCTGGTGAACGGTGTATATAAGTTTGTGCTGAAAGTAACCGACACATCCAACCAGAGTTCAACGGCTGAAGTCCACGTATTGGTCGAAAAGGAGAACAATCAGCCGCCGGTCGCCGTCACCGACAAAGTTATAAAAGTAGTGCTACCTCTTGAAAAGTCACTCATACTGGACGGTAGTCAATCCCATGATGACACTGGTATTACCAGTTGGATGTGGGAACAAATTAGCGGTAAGTTATCTTGCTGTAAATGATTGAATATGATATTTATTGCGTTTCACCTTGTTATATTTCAGGTCCAAAAGTTTTGCAGATAATTAATTCGAATGAGTCAAAGGCTAATTTAACCAATAAAATTGTTCCTGGTGAATATGAGTTCCAATTAACTGTTTGGGACTCAAAAGGAGCTAACTCATCCTCATCAGTCAAAGTATCGGTAATCCAAGAGAAAAACTCTCCGCCCATTGCAAACGCGGGCGGAGACAAAACTGTTACTCTGCCAGTCAGTGAGGTGTGTCCTCTCAAGCCTTTGATTATTTTGCAAATGATAATTTTTAAATGTAACCTTGAATGACAGGTCATTTTGAACGGAAGTCAATCATACGATGACATAGAAATAGTATCGTATGTATGGCAGCGCACAACTGATTCGTTAGCCTTCGGACAAATTATTGACAACTCTTCGTATAAACCGGTTCTTCGTCTCACGAATCTGATTGTCGGCCGATATTTGTTCCGATTGACGGTAACCGACAGTCAGGGCTCACAGTCATCAGATGTGGCCTCACTTATAGTCAAACCCTCTGTTGATATGAGCGATCAAATTGAGTTAATCCTAAACTCTGACGTCAGGTCCTTCACCAGTGATCAGGAGATGATTGTTTTGAAAAGACTGGAACTTCTCATAAGTGACGGCCAATCAATTAAAGTGCAATTAATCAGATTGGACGCCACCACACATACAAGAAGGTAAATCTATAAAATTAGCTTGGTGCAATTGATAAAACACTCGGCCTTCAAATTGCAGAGTCATTATTCAGTTCACTGTATTGAACGTCAATACAAATAAATGCATTTCTGGTCCTAAAGTTGTCAAACAACTGAAACAAAAATTGAAGACCGATTCGAGTTTTATCTCACCTGAAGTCATATCCGTTGAAACCTTAGGTGAGTTTGAATTTTCACTAATGGTTTGTGTTTGTGATAAATGATTAAATATTTTTGTTGTGTTTTACAGTTTGTCAGAATGAGTGCTCAAATCATGGGTCGTGCGATCAATACACCAAACGGTGTCTGTGCGAAGCCTTTTGGATGGAAGATCTCATTCGATACCATTTGGGAGATCGCGAGAGTAATTGTGGTAATAAATTAAAAATAACCATGTTTACCAATTGTCGTCACATCCATTATTTAAACTGTTAACAGATTGGAGTATTCTATACGTAATTGTGATATCATTTACAGTCGTCATAACAGTGACGGCTCTATTCTGGACTTGTGTTTGCTGTATATCCCATTTGAAGTCAAAACGACCGGTGCTTAAGAAACGCAGATATAGGAAATCCAATCGCAACAGATATACGCTTCTGGACAGTGACTACGACATAACCGGTGCCGACAGAATGGAACTCTTGACTAATAATGTCAAACAACTCAACTCAAAGACACTGATGACTGACTCGTCTGACTCGCAGTCGGACACACTTTTCGACAAGAATTCGACCAATAATTTGCTTAACAATAAACTGAACTCCAATTCGAATGAACACCAAAAACGACATCAAAAGTCTTTGAATGGTTTGATTGGCGGTAAAGACAACCGTAAAGTCCGAACTTGATTTCAAAAACATTGATTTAATATAAACAAAGTCACTTTGCTAGCTCGTTTTACATATTATTGTCATTTGATTATACACTCAATTATCAATTTTATTGATTATTTTTGCTTAAATTATTCCATTTATTTATTAACTATTCGCCATGCTTAATTATATTTAATTCAAATGATCATAATCTTTGGTGATTTATTCAGATGATCAGGCAAAACCTACTTGTTTATCAATCATTCATTAAACTTTTTTGACCATGTTGAATTTATAAATTATGAAAATGTGCAATTTACCTTTAATCATATCGATAGAATTTGTTGCATGATATTTTTGCGTTAAGAATTCGAGTTTAAAATTCTTTGTTGACTTATGTTTGCTGTGATATTTGGTTTTTTTAACTTGATAATAAAACTATTTTATTTCATTTCAATTGGTTCTGGATTAATAAATCCTTAGATATATTATAATAGTATGTTTTATATACTGTGTTAAAATAAAGTAAACAAGATAAACCTTGTCCAAAAACATTTATTTGACCCTAAAACTTCAAGATGATTTTATATTTGATTAATGGATGACCTGTACTATAAGATAGGACCTAAAAAATGAATGCCATTTACTTTAAATTAAAATGTTACTAAGAAATGGTGAAATAAATTTATTTTACACTGGATTGTTGACCAAAAATTTAATTGGTGTTACCCTTAGCAGACAATTCAGAGATGTAATACACTTATATTCGCTTAAATCAAATGGTGCAAAATTATATACTAAACTATATTCACTTCTGGCAAGTTCATTTTAGCTCGTCTAGGGAGAGTAATAATCAGGGACGCTCAAGGTCGACGGCTCTAGGGGGTTTAGCCCCAATGGAAATCCGAAAATTTCTAGGGCGGATATACCTGTAATTTTAAACTTTGGTGAAATTCTAGGGGGGGGGGAGGGGCGGGGTGGCAAATCAAAACTTATAGAATTTGAATAACAATTTTCCCGTTCTATAGGGGTAAATGAGTCCACCTCTTTGGGCATGCCTGATTTTAATAGGTATTTGAAATTAGAATTAAGCAAGTCTTAAAGATGCAAAAAAAAACTATTACCGATATCTATAAAACTGCAAATTTATAGCTTGATAGAAAATTTTGCAGTTTGTTTAAAAATAGCAAATGTGGATGAATCAATTACAGAAAATAATTTTATTGTAAAATAATTGCATTACATTTAACTTATCTGGGACATTAAAAACAAGGATGATTTGTATTTGATTAGATAATTAATTAATGACAAGATTTTTTACATTTGTATCAATGAAATCAAATATGATTTAAGCCTTAATTAACGATTAAATCAGATTCGAAATAATTTACTCATTAAATAAATGGCCTTTCATTACATGAGATGAGCGCCTAAACAGTGGCCGACTTATTGAGCACAGAATCGTTGTTTAAGCCATTAATATAGTAACCGTCGGTTCCGATTCTGTTTTTGGGGTGTCCAACTGGGTATTTGATCGAGAAGATGTGTAGGTCGAGGGCAACCCTCATGTCCCAAGAGGCATAAGTGAAATAGCGGCTCAAATCCATCAACGAATAGACAAATGCACACAAAAGAGCTGTCTTCGGGTGCAATAGCGCTATGAAGCGGGTGTTGGTGGCTAATAAAAGTGGGGTTGTTAACGAGCTGTCCCAGTAGTCCATATCTCCCTCACAGCAGTTCATCATCTGATTTGGAAATTTTTCAAAAATTATTTAAATCTTATAAAATAGGAAATCAATGAAACAAAAGCTCTAGAATTTGTCACGTGATTAGGAGTTAACAAAAGTTGTCCTTCAAAGTATTAAAACTTGGCAAATTAATGATTGAGGTCGGAAAAATACCCTATCTCTATTTAGAGATGAAGGTTTGTTTTTTGGGATAAACAAAATTCCAAAAGTCTATCCTATGACGCCATAAAGGTAGAGGTGGATATGTTTATCCTCGCTCACAAGACATATATGTCCTTATCATCAATGGATTTATAAGGATGTAAAGGTATTTCCTCAAAACACATGAGTTGTGTCAAAAGTTTCATCAAAACAACTGTTGAAAGGCTTTCAAAGCATTGCACAAGAATTTAAAATTCTGTGTTATTCACAAGAATTGCTCGAAAACTATAAACACATTGTTTACTATTAACAAAATAATCTTGTTCATATGACAGGAAATTGAGACAATCGATGTAAATGTAAAGCACTTACCACTAATTTAATGGTGACTTTAGCGAAGGCGAAGCCAAATGTGAAAATAAATAGCGCGGGACTGACGTGAAAATACCCGATTCCATAAGATATAAATGCAGATGCGGTCAGAATAGCAATGGGAACGACCGGCGCCCAGATATTGGTGGTTCGGCGTTTGATCTCAACGCCCAAATTATCCAATGGCGTCTTTTGGCCTAGAATCATTGACAGGTTTCGAACAATGGCTCCAAACAGTGAGATAACAGTGACCAGGGCCAATATATGAGACAGTTCCATGCCAGTGTTGAATACTGGGGTCCGCCACATCTTTTGTCCCCAGTAGGCAGTTGCAAGATGCACCAAAATCATTAGCCATTGAGCTTCGCTTACATCTACCCTAAAAGTGATTCATCAAAATGTCATTAATTTTAATGAATTTAAATTCATTTGAAAATCAATTAATTTATGAAATGAGGAAAACTTTCGCTGAAATTCGTCTTTGAATTCAAATATAAAATTCTAATATTTTGGTGGAAATGAATGAAATGTTTTATTTTAAGATTTTTTAGAATTTAGAGGAAATGTAAACATAAATAAGAATTTACTACAAAACATGTTTTGGACTACTTTTCCACGATTAGAATCATTTCACAATTTTCAAGTTTAAGGCCTAAATTTAGAGCCAGACAACTAAAACAGACCTTGGCAAAAATATAACAAAAAAATAACTCAAAATAATCATTATTTTGAATTCGAAAATATATTATTTGTATAACGAAAGGGTCGAATCTTATTATATTCCCTCAAATCTATTCTATCAATAAAATGAATCTAATTTACAGTAAAGTAAAGGAAAAATTTTCCTAGAATATTTGTTGTTATTCATCCAAAAGTCATGGTAAATTTATGGTTTGATCAAGGGCATACTTTTCCGGACGAAATTGCAATAAACACATCCTGTAAATGAACTTACTTTCCGAAAACCATTTGATGAGTGATATGACACATATGATGTGTTGAGAAGAAGGCGATCATAGTTGTGATAAACAGCGCAAACAGCAGAATTGGTTGGCGGCCCAGTAGTACAGCACTGGACACGGCCAGTGTCACGAATATTGTGGACACAGCATCGCAGCCATGGTCATACACCTCTTCTATTTGGCTGTTCTGCACTTTATAGCATTGTTTGCCGTCTAAGGCGTCCAAAGTTTGGTATAGGAAGACTCCGACAGCGCACAGAATAAAAGCCCATGCTGGCACCTACACAAATAATAAGGTTTAACCCCAGTTGGGAAAATATTCCTTTTCTTATACGTTTACCTCAGTTCGAGCATCGGGTGAATAGTAGAGTACAGTAAGTGAGGTAATTATGTTTATTAAGAGACCGGTGGCTGTTATGGTGCAGGGGCTGACCCACATTGGGATGAATTGCGCTAACCATATCCAGAATCTGTGCAATTAAACAACAAGTTAGTTTAACAGCGGAAAATAGGCTTCGAAATTCGAATTAACATATTGAATCAGGGTAAAACTTCACATTGAACTCCAGCTCAAAAGTGACTAGAGGACGGGTGGCCTAATTCAGTGGCCTAATGGAGTAAAACATACTTTTGCAAAAACAAGAGCTCAAGGTAAGAGCCGGCGCTGGCATTATAAACATAGGGTTTGGTAATCAAGTACTGCATGTGTTTGGGACTGAGAGCCCAACCGCCGACCACTTGCTTAAGACGTTTATTGTCATCACATTTATTGATTTCCATTTCCATCGCCTCTACTCTGACCTTCTCTTTGAAATCATTGAACTTTTTCTGAGCTAAGGCTGCCTTTCCCTTGAGCACTCTTTCCATTTTGTCCAAATTCATTGTGAGATTGAGCGTCGATTTGTCTTTACCGTTGCAATCGTTCGATTCTTGGCTACCAGTCCTTAGACCAGAACTGTTTTCGTCGATCGGAAACATTTTGTTTTGTTTACAGAATTTGATTTATTTTTAGCGGAAAACTAAATATAAGCAAAAATTTCTGTTCTTTTCGTAATAACTTTCGAAACCAGATATTCGTTATTCAATTGAAAGACTCTTTTCTTAAGAAATAAATTCACAAAAATTATAATTACTTTTAAAATATGTTTTGACTCTAAGTTTGAAATAACTTTTTAATTGACTTTTGATTACAAGTATTGAAAATAAATATTTATTTTGTAAAATAGGTTTTAATTAATTCCCTTTTAATAATCAAATGGTTTAAAATCAACTAAAGTGGTTAATAGTTAAAGTTGATTGCTCAAATGCTCAATGCCAATAATTTCACAGGAATATTTATCACACCTTTTTGATTGTGAGCGCACAGCACAAACTCAAATGACAGTTCAATCAGAGAGCGTTTAATTCACTAATAATTTCACACTGTATTGACGTCACACTTGTTTATCAGTAAACTGTACTTTTTATCAACTCACAATTCTAGCACAATTTAAATCAATTTACAGACCAATCTCTGGGAGATAATTGAAGAATTTTTCAATTATTTTTCACAATTGTCCAGATACTTTTATAGTACAATGATTAATAAAAGTGACAGAAATTACAGTATTTATCGATTGTTTGCGAGACTAATAATAATAATGACTTTTATATAAAAATTCAATTAAATCAGAGCTATTAAATATGACGACTATTAATACGAGTCCTCACAAAGAATGAGTTCTTCTTTTGTGAGTTTTTATAATTGTTTGGGAAAAATACCGAAATGTTTCTCCACTTATAACTTGTTTATATCTTAAATGACTAATAAATTGGAGGCGTTTGAGAAAAGTCTAACGAATAGAAGGAATTGTTTTAATTACAGTTTTTCGATATTATCGCTCACTTACTATGAGATCATAATTATTAGGCAACGAATCAAACTCTTTGCCTCTCAATAGTCTGTCTGTTGGAGGACTCATATCAAGCGACGCATTTACTCTTACTTTCATGTAGTGGTAAACATCCTCCTACCCCCAAAATTACGTTAAACATATGTGAGGTGGGGTTGGTCAATTTGAAATCGACGGACTATTGATTTGTAATGAAAGAGAAGTTTTGGGGAAATATCTTTGTGGCGTAGTTTATGTATGAAATTAACAATAATATTGGTCTTGAGTTACGCAAAATCAAAGTACAATTTAAAAGTTTAGTCTTTAATAAATATTTTTAGTTTAGCTAGTTTAAATATAAATAGAACTTTAGATCAGATATTATTTTAACTGATCCTTAATCATATATCAAGTCAATTATTAAGATCATATTGCAATTTGCAAAAATATAAACTGTTATTACTAAATAGCATTTCCTGTGGCGATGTTTCTAGAATTTGAACTATGCTCAGTGTTTAGAGATGTGGTAACTTTCCATTAGGCATGTGCTCAATCACATGCTCGAGCGCCTGACTGCTGGAGCACTTGAATAGCTCGTGCCCGTGCGCTCAGACCTTATCGATTTTTCAATTCAATTGAGTAATATTAATAGAAATCATAGCAATAATAGAAAATTGTCAATGTTGAGACAATGTTCTATTTCAATGTTGAGATTGAGCTTTGTAATTTCCCATCAAAAAGATACCAGGTAAAGTTAGCAAAGATCAGAATAACATGACTTATAAATTATAAGTAATAATCCAAAGGGTGGGATACGAGAGTGCATGCTTTTTTGATGAACGCAACCATTATAATTATGTGTGCCATAGGGTCAGAATGTGGTGTACGTGCATTTGATAAATTTTTAGATATATGATAGGGTAAAAGTATCGCCCAGTAGGTGGAATCGAACCACTCCGACGCTAATCGGCTGCAGGTTTGAAGCCTGCACTCCGGACCACCGAGAGTTCAACTGGGCAATTTTACCATACTAATTTAGTTTATATACCTCTCATATGAAGGTCTTTAATGGAAAAACAGTTTGTATTTTAGATTTTAAATTGAGGTAATTTACTTATAAATGATTATTCTAAGCAATGGCAATTATTAGTTAGTTCATTTTATTATCCTAAATATTTTGTATTAAAAATTGTAACTAATAAGATAATAATTGAACAAATGATCTTGTTAGTTATTTTTTCTTAAATTATTGAAGAATCTGCACTAAGAACATAAAGTATTGAAATAAATTTCTATTCAGAAGAAAAGGTTAATTAGACTAGATTGATTTGTTTATTCAAACAATTTGATTTTATACTTGGTGTTTATTATGCATGGCAAGATTCGAGTAATTTTCTGTCCGGAACATTTGATTCAAAGCACTCAATCAATTTCTTGAAGTTTTCCTCGCTACCTTTTCTAAATTCTCCCAGCAAATCGCTCATTTCAGTCCAACAGCCTTCCGCGTCGTCTTTGTGTCCTTTGAAAATGGTCTCTCCCTTCGAGTAATCATCGGGGAAATTGTCCTTTATGCATTTATAAAATTCACCAATTTTTTCTTGCACTTTTTCGTCTTTACATCCACCTAGGTCAAAATAATAGCTAGCTATCAAATATAAACCACGTAAATCAATGAAAACTTACCGCATAACACCACCTTAGCATCTTTTTTGTCTTGATCTGTGAAGATGTCATCAGCAAGCACAGTTTTCAGAGTAACCGATAAGACAAAAACAGTTAAAATTTTGATTGAATCCATACTGATTATACAAGATTCAATTCAATTTTTAGTATATATCAATTTTAAACTATTTTTCTCGCTTTAAATACAGTTTATATTTGATTTGTATTATTACACATGTTTTCCATTCAATTGATTTATTAATATTATGCAATAAATTAGAATTTACACGAAACAAATGAACAAACAAACTTTTAAATGAAACTCTAAAAAGCATTGTCTAGTTCATTTTTATTTTTCGTAATATACACATGCATTTCGTACTTAGACTTTAGTTTTGATTATCTATTTCATCTAAGCATGTGGGGTTTAAAACATAATGAATGGAAATGTTCATGGAAAGCTCAAATGATTCTTGTTGCAATACGCAATCAATTATATTTTTAAGAATGCACATGCCCCTCATCATTTAAGCTAATCAGATTATTATGACATAAATTCAGTAAAATCAAACCCACATCCTGGATGCATTAATATTGCAACAAAAATGAAACATTTACATTCATTTCATAAAATAACATGGCAAAATGAAAACAAACAATTTATCTTTCTATTAAAAATTATTTATTAATATGAGTGAAGAATTGATCCAGAACGATA
The DNA here is from genome assembly GCA_034702105.1 of Fuscozetes fuscipes. Classification (NCBI taxonomy): domain Eukaryota; kingdom Metazoa; phylum Arthropoda; class Arachnida; order Sarcoptiformes; family Ceratozetidae; genus Fuscozetes; species Fuscozetes fuscipes. The sequence continues at coordinate 12,795 of JAQGCS010000997.1, forward strand.
TTTACGATAATGTATTCTTTATTGAAAATGTAGATTCACCACCTCCGAAGCCACCAAGAACTTTTGACTACGAACAAAATAAAAACAAATTGTCTCCTACCAAACCTCCAAGAGGCAGTACAAATACCAAAACGAGTCAGTCAGACGAGGTAAGTTTAGGTTTTTTAGATTTATAAAAAAATCATATCTATTTATCGATTTGACAAGATTGATCTGTCATATTTGACCTTCAATGCAAATATGGAATTGACGCATCTGACAAAAAATAGAGCAAAACTACCGGAAAAGAGAGTTCCTGCGCGTCATCTGATTAGATCACAAATGAATCCTGATAGTAGCAAGAATGTAAAAGACGCTGCTATTGAATATTTGAAATCTCGCCGAGCCCATTCAATGGTGGAATTTTCAAGAATCAGAAGGACTGCAGTGAAAATTAAGCAAGGCAATAAATAAATCCTTATTTTAAATTATTCTTAGAATTTGCCCTTGATATTTTCTCAATACTTAAGTTTTATCATTCATTTGTTGTAGTAATACTCAGTTTTATTATTATCCATCAAATTATTCTAAATGAAATGCGAACTTAAAATTTTAACTTGATGGTTTATCACAGTTAAATGGAATTCAAAATTTACGCATAAAATAATGAAATTCTGCTTATTCATTCTCATCGCGCAAGTTCTTGGAAAAAATGGTTAACAAAAAAATACATGTATTGGATTGGAATGGAAAATAAATAAAATGTCTCAATACTACAATTTGAACAAGTTTATATTCATTTACATTTAATGCAATATCGTGAAAAGTTTGATGCAGATCTATCATCTATTACAGTTTGAACATTTTCAAAAATAAATTTACCCTCACTATTGCTAGCCTAATTTATAGGTGTTAGGTTAAAAATACGTTTAATATGGTTCAGATGTATGATCAATGCCCTCCGATTGGTCCCAATTTTCTTAAAAGATCCTCGGGTACTCTCCAAACAGCGATCATAACTACGATGAATGATACCATAGCTATGGAAAAGCTACCAAATTGAACCAAAAGGAAGCTTTTGGGATAAACTTCGATTGTTTTGCCGATAAAATAGGGCAAGAACATATAAATAGAATTATATGCACCGATGAAAAGCCCTCCAATTTTGTCCGTCACTTCCATATACATCCCAACAAATGAGAACAAACAGATGAAAATTGAGGAATAACCGAAACATATGACCAAGGAACTTATTAATAGTAGAGTTTCGTCGTGTTGTCCGAAGAATTGGAAAATATATCCGAAAAACACAATTACTGACTGATAGGCTATCATATGCCAGGGCTTCAAATACATGGCGATAAATATACTCATTCCTCGACCAAGAGTCAGTGCGATCGCTGATTCAGAGAACATTTGAGAGGCTTCGGCCGCAGATAACTTTGCGTCGCAATACTGAAAGAATGTGGGCACGAAGTCCATGTACATCATCTCGCACATTATTCCGAACGCGAAGAATATTGTGATGCATATAATTATTGTTTTTGACGGAACATATTTCTTATGTCTGGCCTTTTGCTCTTCAGTGACGGCCACTTCTATTTTTGAGTCATTATCGAATTGGTATCTTTTGATTTTATACATCGATAACATCATAATTGGACCTGATCATAAGAAATGATTAATACAATTATCAATACAAACCACAATAACAATGGATAACCAAAGTCAGGGTTTAGTATTATTTTCTATGAGGTTTCTATTGAATATTAAGGTTACATTCAATTGAAAATTAATCAAAAATTTTATCATGTTAGAATTACATACATTGCATATATTGTATTCTTACTTTTTTATGTTATTTATAAATTGACATTGTCATAATTACTAACCTATAATCTGTAGTAAACCGCCGATCATCAGAGGAATCTTAATTTGCGGTCTTCTGTCAAAATTGAGACATTCATTGCAATCGATTGATGGAAAGGGTGTCGTGACGTTAGTCTCTTCAAAACAATAAAGAATATCTTCTTTATATACTCCTGGGCATATTTGTTCACCAAGTACAAAAAACTCAGAAAGCAGAGGGCCAAGGATTGTGCCAACACCATATATGAATTGTGAAAACTGAAGCATCGATGGACTTTTACTTTGCCACATTTCTATAAGTATGACATTATTGGCTCCATTCCAGGCACCGATTCCGAACCCATAGATAAATATACACAGATATAACTGCCACAGAGCAGTGCACCATGGTTGAAAAAGTGTCCCTAATCCTTGTAATATTACCAGAACTGATAAAGTAATCTGACGGTTCAGGTATTTATAGGTTGTGGTCACTAAATAATAATCGAAACAATTGAATAAATGTAAAAATTTATTTAAATATCTAACTGAATGATCCACAGAAGATTCCAATTGCCTGGAACATTGGGAAAAGTCCTATCATTTCCATACTGGTATTGAGAATATACTTATAATCTACGAAGGCCGGCGCCATACTTGTTAATGTTAATCCCTGGTTAATTGATAATTAAAAGAAAAATGGTAAATCAAAATTTTAAATTTATGAATGACTTACAAATAATAAATGAAAGTAATTGTGGAGAAGTGTGTAAATAATTTTATCTCTTTTGGTGAGATATCCTGGCGGTCTTTCAGGATGTGTGGATTCTTGAACTTGATTCTTTTCCATAGCTTCGACTTCCAAAGTCTTTTTAAAATTAATTAAGTAAATACCCTTCATACCATTTCTTAATTATTTGACCAAACTTATGATTGAATTTTGAAGGGTTATTTCATGAAAAAATCTTTGAATCATAGAATTGAAGAATATGTCCTCAGAATTGAAAATGATTGGAAAACCTTCAATTACTCTTTTATATGACCATCAACATTTATTTATTCATTTTATAAAATCTAAAGAATTTAATTAACAATAATGGACAATTTTTGATAAAATACATTATTCAATAGAAAATAGAGTTGTAAACAATGTGTATTTAATAAATCTTATAATGATTATGAAATCTCCTGGTTATTTTCATATTTAACTCAATTAAGACAATAATCCTAAAATTCTTATTATAATTCATTGCATTATGTATCTTTTTAAAGTTAATTTTATACGATGACCAAAATATGGTATATGAACATTGTATTAATTAACTGAATAAATACTAATATCTCGAAATTAAATTTACATCACTATAAATTATTTAATTGACATAATTAATATATAATAGACAAGCAACTTATTTCTCAGTTCTGCATTATTTTTCATTGAGTATAAACTCACTTTTACTAAATTCGTTTTATCCTAATGTTAAAAATGGCATAATCACTTTAGAACTAAAGTTAACATGGGATTTAATATTATAATTTTTTCTTCCTTCTTTCCCTAATAATTTGAATTGCTATATTACCTAATATCGAATATATAAAAGAACAATTTAATTTAGGCTAATTTATCCTTTTGCTTTTTAGTCTTAATTATAAAGTCATATACAATCATTCAAAAAGCGAATTACCGTTACCAAAATCTTTATAACTTTTGATTGCGTTAACCGATTTTCAAAA
>JAQGCS010000998.1:0-16345 GCA_034702105.1 Fuscozetes fuscipes
CAATTTATATCATTTTTACTATATAATTGTGAAATAAGTGCAATCTTCATTATAAGAATAAACCAAGAATATTCTGCAAATCTAAAATTATGTCGCGCACTGTATGCCGATCTCCCATTGAGAGCAGTAATTCCTTAACAAATTGAAAAATAATAGAAAGCTTAACCAGTGTGGAACAGTATGGAACAGATTAGGCTATTCTGTGCTCAATTCAAATGTGAGATTTGCTCAAATATTCATTTAAAGCTTAATTACTTTGAATTTGAGCGCCGATTCTTGTCATTGAGTAATGCATTTCACTGATTGGTCAGTAATTTGACACATGACTTTGTGTTTACAAAATGAAATGAAATAAAATGTATTGAATTTCTTGATTTTGTCATTTGATCCGTATTTCCCTCCAACTAATTGATGGCAAACAACATAATCGACGCTCAAATCGATGAACAGTTTAATAGTTTGCAACTTGTAATCGATGAAAACAGTGATCAGTTCACTGCCACCAACACAACAAATGGTAAGTTTTGAACTCAACTTTTCATAAATCTTTTAAAGCGATTTCAAACTTTTAAAAATGATTTTATTCTTATTTTAAATCAAATGCAGTTGTGGTCAACAATTTATCTTCAAATGTGTTGTCTTCAGCGCCCAATGAGAATGAAGTCCCGAATCAAATAAGTTCTGCATTTCTGAGCGAAGACTCGATCCAATCGAACGGATCGTCTCTTAATTACACCGAACTGTCGTCGAGTCTCGACTCGAGTTCATTGAATTGCAATCAAACCGATGAGGTCTGGAAAATGAATTACAACGAGTCAGCCATTTATTTGGAGGAAGGATTCAATAACGATAAGTTTGATTTCCACCCGAAAAGTCGGTCCACCCTTCCAGCATATCTTGTGGTTCACAATCATTGGTTCTATTCGTTGGACCTGTCTGCAACTTTACTTCTCTTATCCCTGGCCTTTTTTGAGAAGCCCGCAGTCGATGGACTCAAAGTCAGAGAAGGAGTAAATATAAAATATTTTTAAGTGATTCGCAGATAATTCAATGATATTGTGATCAGATCCACGCTTCGCTCGAGCTGTTGGCCCTTTCCATAGTAGGAATTGAACTCTTCATGAAATATCGTTGGATGAAAACTCAACACTTTTTGCGTCACACTCGCACAGCCATCAAATCCATAGTCCTGTTGATTATGATTTGTGAAGCGCTGGTTGTTCTCATACGTCGAGACTCACATTTTCGGGTGACCCGAGCCTTGAGACCAGTCTTTCTCATTGACAATCATTACTGCGGAGGAATTAGACGAGTTGTCAGACAAATACTTCAATCTTTGCCACCTTTTTTAGATATGTTGTTTCTATTGGTCTTCTTTATGCTGGTCTTCGCTATTCTTGGCTTCTATTTATTTTCTTCGAACCCTTCAGATCCGGTTAGACTCTAAAAACCTGAAATAATTTTGAATTTATTTCTCTGTTTTACAGTACTTCTCATCAATCGGTCAGAGTTTTGTCAGTTTATTCGTATTACTAACGACTGCGAAGTAAGAAATTTGTCAAATAATTTACAGTCAAAATAGATTGTGAATCACCTTTTCCAATAATTATTTCGCATTATTGTTGAGGATTTGAATGTGAAACAATTATTGGAATTTGTGATTCACAATCTATTTTGAGTGTAAATGCATTCAATTGTCTGATTGTTGAATAGCTTTCCCGATGTAATGATGCCCTCATATGCGGAGAACAGAATTTCGAGCCTATTTTTCATCGCTTTTTTGATAATCCATTTGTATTTTCTAATGAATATTGTGAGTCAAACAAAACAATTTTAACAGATCTTGTATTTAAATACTGAATGCTTTGTACGACAGATGTTAGCCGTTGTTTACGAGGCATTTACTCGAATAGAAAAGGAAAAGTTTCGAAAACTTTTGCTCCACAGAAGAAAAGCCTGTCGTCTGGCTTTTGGTTTATTAGTTACACAAAGGTTACCTAGAAAAATCTCTTTCAAACACTTCGAAGGTCTGATGAAATATTATAAGTCTTCGGCCACAAGACTTGAGGCTTATCTTATGTTCAAAACACTGGACAACAATCGTTCAGGTTTTATAACAATTGACGAGTTTTATGATGTCTACGATGTCTCAGAATTGAGGTGGGAGTTGAAAAATATAGGCACCGAATGGTTCTCTGGAATTGAGAACAAATGGTGCAAAACATTACTTCGATTCATTTGCCGATTAGTTGTACACAAATGGTTTAATATCATAGTATATATAATAATCAGCGCCTCAGCTATTTATCAGTTAATTGAAGCCATTTTTCGCCAGTCGCCAATCTCAGACCTGAACCGTCAGATCCAAGTGATTCAATCGACTCCATTGTCGCTTATATTCGTCTCTTTATATGGATTGGAAACATCTCTTAAACTGATTGGTTTGGGTTTAATCCAATATTTCAAAAGTTTTTGGAATCGTTTTGACTTTGCTATCACTTGTATGGCAATTATTGGTCTTATTTTCGCCGGAGTTATGAGTCTTCCCTTCACTTTCATATTTGTATTGAGATCTTTGCGTCTTTTGAAGCTCTTGGAAAAGAAGAGACGCTTTAAAGACATAATGGGAGCGTTTATCTTCATTATTGTCAAACGTTTTGTTAGCCTCTCAATAGTGGTTCTAATTGTTTATTACATTTTCGCAATTCTTGGAATGGAATTGTTCTCAACTTATGACCTAAAGAATTGTTGCCAAAACACATCGGTTGCCATGTTCTTTGTGTACAAACCAGACTCTTCTATGAATGGCTTGTATTATCTGAACAATTTCTCCGACATTATTGCCAGTTATGGTTAGTATTTCTTGATTTTACCAAAATTTTGCTATCATTTTATGTTTATATTTCAGTTACTTTATTCGAATTAATGGTTGTTAACAATTGGTTTGTTCTGATGGAAGCCTACGCTTACGTGACTTCCGATTGGAGTAGACTTTATTTCATGACATTCTATATAATGACTTTAGTGGTCATCACAATAGTTGTAGCGCTAGTTTTGGAGACATTTCTCTTCAGAATCCAATACAGACATAAAATGGGGGACATTGACAGTCAGTTCACAAATTGATTATCTATTTATTAATTCTAATATTTTGATTGGTTTTAAGCAGAAGACACCCAAATAACAGTTGAGGTTCAACTCAATCAGGAAGAGCTCAAGTTTTGTACTGAAAATGCATATAATGTTCAAAACATATCCCAACTCTTGCGTTACAGTAATTACTTCTTCCGCTCCCAGTCTTCGAATTGTGATTACACTGATTTAGTCTACAAAGGAATGAGAGCGCGGACTAAGTTCTCATTGAGTCGTAATATGTATTCCGAAGAGATTAAAGATTGGACTCAGAAAGCAGATGCAGAAGAGAAGCACGAGATTAGACATTACACTGAATCAGTTGAAGAGCCACACATTAGTTCCAGATTTAGTCGAAGAACATTTTCGTGCACTTAATCGCATCGACAATCGATTTGATAATTTGATCCAAAAAATAATTCGTTTGCAGTCATCTATTGAGTGATTTGATCTTTGATCTAATGTTTAGTCAGACGATCCAAACATATAACTAATAGAGGAACTCATTTTTACAAGTTTGTGAACTTTTTGATGTCTGGACATAAAATTTTCCATTTTTTAAGTGATTGTGTAAAAGAGAGGGTTAATTTCCCTTTGATCAGTGCAAATTTATCGAAAATCTCAATAATTTGTTGATAATATGTAAGGAAATCCTCCTTAAATATTTATGAATTTACAGTCAAATATGTTTCTATTGAACTCAACTTAGTTTCTGAATCTCATATTAAAACCAATATTTTTCTAAACATAATGGATATAATTTTGATAATAGATTCGATAAAGTAGTTTATTTTATTCGAAAGTAAATCCAATTTCTGACATAATCTCTAATCAATTGTAAACACAATTTTGTTGATTAACGTAACGTTTGGCCTCACATCAAACTGTTCTTATAAGTTAGTAGTTCCGCTTTTGGTCAGATTCTATCGGTTGCTATACAAGAACACCCCGATAACTGATAAGATACGACCATTTGTTATGAGTGATTGAATGCAATTAATTACTGGTAATTAAAAAATATATAAGAATATCAAAATGTTTAGAATTGATCCTCAATTAAAATACAATTATTTTCGATTCAAACTTTTAATTCAAAGTCATTTTTAATGAATTTGAAATTACATTGGGAGTGATGCCTAGTTGCTAGTAACTCAGCTATTACGACACCCTGGGGTAACTACTAACTTGTAATAACCAAAAGTCCAATGCTTTTATTTAAGTATTAATAATATTATATAAGACATTACATAACCTCTTCTTTTGCTTATTATTCGTTATATTATTTGTTAATTAATTTTATTTTAGTTTTTAATGAAATAAAATTTAATTATTTGATTAAATAAATTGCATTTATTTTCAATTAACAAACAGTAGACTCGACTTTCATTTTTTGACTTATTTTATGTACGAATTGACACAAATGTAAACAAAAACAAAACATTTACTAAAACTTCAAATCAATGTTTAAGTAAAGATTTGTTGATAATTATCACTGGTTTTAATTATTTGTGCGAATCATTAGCACAATGAGTGAGTCAATAATGGATGGAACAGATCCGTGGCATTTAGTCACAGATAGTCATCAAATACCAGTTATTGACGAAAATGAGATGAAATTCAGCGATAATTTTGAGCCTCAATTAGCAAATTCACTGAAACAGTCGTCTGAAGAACTAATTAATCATTCATTAGATTCATTGCCAGACTCTCAGCAATACATCCAATCTTTGGGTAAGTCTTGAGGACACAAATTCTCAATAAAAACAACTTATCGACAAAAATAAATCATTTAATCGAAATTCAATTAAAATATATTTTCAAATGAATTTAATTATCATTTAATTAATGGTGAAAAATTTAATTAAACATATTTTCTATGTTTGATGTGCCTGATTAGATTTCAACGATAAAATTGTACAAGGAATCTCAATTGAATCCAGATTTAAATGAGATTTTATTGCAATTAGTCGATTAATTGATTAAATTTTTGTTTTGCAATCGAACCAAATTAGCAATCTAATTTTCTGATTATTAAGTTGTCAGAAAAAGTTACATAGATAAGTTTAAATTGTATAGGGTCATTCATTGTGTTTAAAAATTTTTAGTTCAAAACCAAATTTTTTATGCATTTCTATAATTTTGTTAAGAATTTTAAGCCTTTCATTCATTTCATTCATTTGATGAAAATTATTATTTGGTTTTCAAACTCAAGAATTTTTCAATTTATGCGTAAATTTGTCTTAAATTTTATTTTGATTGGAGAGAAAAAATTGGAAAAATTGAAGGGAAGGACAAAAGAGATGTCATCTAAAGATGTGATGAACTGTTTGTCTGCCAAAAGGGATGCAATTTTGCAACAATTGCTTCACTCAACCGATTCTCACAATTATTGTCCAGACTTTGAGAACCAAACACACGATTCAATTATTTCAAACAATTCAACAGTTTATCAGATGGTTGAGCGCCGACTCTTTCCTCAGATGCAGGCCCTCACTGAAGAGGAATTGCAAAAGCTATTAGACGCAGATATACTCCAAAAGGTTACCTCAAATATCAACCAAATTAATGAATGAAATTCACAAAATCAACGCATAATTTAAGGCACAGACATACAAAACATATACAATGCAATCAATTGTAAGAATTCAGTTAAATGTGATTTTAATCACAAATTTGTCTCATTTTGAAGTTTTCCAGATTCTTATTCTTATTTATATGAATAAAACAAAATTATTATAAAACAATTGATTACTATTTTTTGAGCGGAAATCTATTTAAAGCCATAAAATATTGTCAGTAAAGTATAAATTGTGATTAATTTAATGGACTTATGCCACACCTCCAAGACTATAGATTTAAAGTGATGTAGATGATGATCATGGTAAATATATTGGCAAAAACAAATCAATTGCGATGATAATAAATATAATGTGATGCGAATAAATGATTTGTCCTGAAATTGCCATTAAGTTATGTTTTTGTTGTTAACGTTTCGCACCGAATGAGATATAAAACAGGAAGAGTTCGAGTATTTTTAAATAACATTTATTTTGAGTTAAGTCCCAGATTTTTGTCATTTTTCTATAGGAAGTTCGCCTTTCAATAGAATACTCAAATAAAATAACAAAAATACAAAACTCTTCATTACATTACATAAGAAATGTTTTCTTAATTTGAATCTTATTAAAGTCTCAAATGAATTGCTTTTTCTAACAAATAAAATGAATAAATTTTACGAAAACATAAAACAATTTAACTGTTATTTGAATAATGTTTTACCAAATTTTAATCAAAATCTTATTTAGATTTGATTGAAGTGATGAACGAAAAAAATCTAATTCTAATTCAAATATCTTTTTCTAATTAATTCTAAATTTATGTTTAATTATATATTTTTCTAATTTATATCCAATTTGTCAGAAAAATAAATTAGATTTTGGTGAAAGGTTTTTCATTAGTTCTTTTGTATGAGAGCTGTGCCCTTCTATGGGATTCTTTTAAAACATTTATGGAAAATTGGTTTGTTATGCAATTTTATATCAATATTATTCTCTATAAGTATGATAGTTAATTAAGACCAAGGTTTCGCCCAGTTTAACGCTCACTCTTGAGCTTTTTAAATTATTCGCTTAATCCAGGTCCGATTGTTAGAATTCTTTTTCACTGAAACCAAATAAGATAACCAATTGAGGAGACATCCGCAAGATCATTCACTTCATATGCTTTAGGTTACAGTTTCGGTATCAGTTTTGGTCAAAATGATGAAAAATGGTACTTTTAGTTTTTTTTATAGAAACTAGCAAATGTTCGACTTAATGGGTTGTTTATCGCATTTTCAAAAGAATAGTCATTAAAATGGAGTTCATATTTGAAAATAATTAGGGAATTACTGACACTTTTAAAGAAATTATATTAAAAATAAATTCCATTCGTTTTGTTTTTTCTCAGTTAATAATAATTATATTTTTCACACTTTTTTTGTTTGACATGAATTTCGGGAACAGCCTCTCGCTTAGTATATAAGCTAAGTATAACACGGATATCCGCAAGATCACTTCACTTCAGGGCGTGTCAAGTAACTAAAAACTTTCCTTTAATCCTAGGAGAATTAGGTAAAATAGTGTACAAGAGGTGCAATTTTGTTTTGAATTTACGCTAAACCATATTTAGACTTGTCAAATTAACTTAATTTAGTTAAGATTTTCATAAATTCAGTTTGCATTTGATTTCAGCCATAATGACTCCAAGGAATTCTCCAAGGGCGTTCACAAAAATTAGAATTAGGATAATTGCAAAAATTTGCCAAGTTTCCGATAGTTGCTGATGCCTAGTATAGATTTGAGAAGAAAAATATTAATAATTGTATGATTCGTTGAAAGACTTGACACCAAAATCGAAGCATCAATTGGGAGCAAAACTACATTTTTCTCATTTGGATTACGAATGCTGTGAATTGAAGAAACATTTGGGTAAGATTTGGCTCAAAAGAGGCCAATCGAGTATTGAATACTCAAACCATTATATTATATAATAAATACGCATAAAATCAGTTTTGAATTATTGGGGACTAAATATCGTTGAGACGAATAGAGTTTACAACAAATTACACATTAATTAAATGAATTTAATTAAACGAAAGCATCAGATGTTTTGCAGACGTAAGTCATTGGCCTTAAATCATAACAAATAAAAGACTCGAACATTTAGTACAAGATGTTGAGGAGAGGAACAACTAACCAAAAGTATAAATAAAAAGCTCATTATAGAGAACTAGAGCTTCAGAAGAAGTTGGTGTTTGTAAAAACAAATGGTATATCATTGACATTCTTTTACTCTTTATTTATCACAAATGGTTTTCTTGGATACAAACATTAATTATTCGGTGGATTTGTCTCTTCTGACTAATGTTCTGTTCGGCCATTAAATGATTTATCAATTATTTTATTGCCTGAATTGAGAATTAGGCGTAACTCAACTCAAACTTTGGTTTAATGTTTTAGTGTTTTAAAACTGAATTATTGTGTGAACACAATTGCAACAAATGTTTTCCTCATTTCAAACCAAGAATCGCCAAAATTAATGCGTTTTTAACAATTTTTTAACTCTTTTCTCATTTATTACTTATTCTATCAATTTTTTGACGAATTGTGAGTTTTTTAAAATTAAATATAAGGAATGGGCAGAGTTCAAGAGCTCACATCAAATACAGGGTAAATTGTGATTAAAATTCCCGAAATTATGATAGTTAAAATTGTTGAAATGAAATTGTAATAGAATGACAACAGGAAGATATATTAATTAAAATGAAGAGCAGAATGGCACCTTGTTTGGAGTTTTTTTGAAAATGCCTCCCTTCCCCATCCTTATTATTAATCTTATGTAAAAAATAATAAATTTTGATGAATTGCTTTTTCAGAAAACCTCAAGGTAAAGCTTCCTCAAGGACTTAGCTCAAATCACGAGCTCAAAAGAACATTGACCAGGATTTTCAAGTACCAAAGTTAGCATTTCATTCGATGTTTATTTTAATTTTAAAATCAAGTAGCCAGATTAATATGATCAGATTGCATAATCTCTTTCACTGTGAACTAATATTTTAAAGTGAAAAAGACAAATATTTTATTTTGTATTTAATCTAGCTTAATATAACATAATCACAAACTGTGACTATTTGATATGATTTTCACTAATCCGAAGAGATTTGAGTGCATCACGATAATTTAGATTGTCAGTTTTTTCACAGGTGAAATATAATAGTTAACACCTAGTTCAATTTAGTGGTTGATTGATCAGAATATAAATTTGTGTGCATTTCAACGTTTTATTAATGTTTAACTCAATAGAAAGTAACGTTTGAGTGAGGCGTTCAATGCATTTGTTTTTATTGGTAATCAATTAGTTGTAGCGTACAATCAATTTAATTAACTGTCAATCCTTTGGACTATTAATTAGAACTTAATTCGATAGACTAGTCCTCGAGTTGGAGTTCAAAATAAATAAATCAGAGAAAAGCCATTTATTCTGTGCTTTAATAACTGATTATTAGTTCATTAGTCTATTAATTGGTCGTTAATATCGTTAATCTCTCATTAAATGGTTTAGACATTAAATCATTAAGCGATTAATAATTGTTCTCTCGTTAAATGAAAGTTTGATTAAAAGAAGCCATCAGTAGAACCTCCACAGTTTCAAAGGCCTTGACATATTCCCAAGTTTTAAAGCTAGTAAAATTTATTACTCAGAGCAATCCTTTGCGATTAATTTGGAAAAATTGGATTAATTTCTTCCAAACAATTTTGGTTTTGTAAATGATTTTAATTTTCAACGAATGTATTAAAAAAAATTATGTAAAATTCAATTTTAATTAAATTTAATAAGTCCATGCTCAAACCCATAATGTATTTTAAGGAATTTGATGGAATTTTGTCTCATTTGATGAATATTCTGATTAAAATTGCTTTTAATTTTCAATTTATTTCACTGTAAAAGACCTTATTATCATGGCTTCCAAGAGCCTCATCGATAATTAAGTTGTTTACTGAAGAAATAGTTTATATTTTTATTGAATAAAAGTTTTCAAAGATATTTATTAAAGTTTTAGAATACGTTTAGCAAATGCTATACAATAATGACTTGTTTTGTATTTAATTAAACAATAAAACATTAATTCAATTCGCGATAAAATCTTAATTGAATTTTTAGCAAAATTTAATCGATTGAGAAACTGATAGGATGTGAGGCATAGACTTCCACTTGAAATTCTAATTCAGATAGATATCAGTGTTTTTGCAATCATTACAATTAACAGCCGTCTAGTGATATGTCTCTCATATTCTTGGTTTGTCTCTATTTGTTCGATTCATATCTATCAGGGATGGGCAAAGTCCTCGACCTTAGGGTAAGCCCCTCGGACCAAAAAATTAGGGGGGGGGGGTGTAAGGGGTATTTTCCAGACTCACCAGGAAAAAATCACAGTCCCCCTGTGAGCTTTTTTCTAAATCTCCAAAATTTCGAGGGGGTGCTGGCAGAAAATTTTCCCTACATTTTGCGGCGAAGTTCGCGTTTGCCTCGCGAGGGGACGGGGGTCCACTTTGCCTCAAATCTAGGGGGTCTCCTCGAGCTCAAAAACTAGGGGGTATTTGGGCTATACTCCCTTGCCCATCCCTGATATCTATTCATATAATTTATTTTATCTTCAAATAGATTTTTGAATAAATGCTTAATATATATGTTTTACTTAAGAAAACTCGATTTGATTTTCTCAAAAATTGCATAAAAATATTTTTTTTCTTAATTGCACTTAAAATCTCTTTTTTGTCGAATATAAGGAAATATCAGAAGAGAATGTATTTTAGAGAAAAATGTTTCTTATTTTGTTGTTGTTTTTGTCGTTTATTTATTCCGAATTGAATACACTTTTATCAAAATGTTATTCTTGTTTTGTCAGCAATTTTTATGAAAAGATATTTTTGTTGTTCGGATGACATAAAAGTGACACAAATAATACAAACCAACGGTTAAACAGAATCACAAAAAGAATAACTTTTTGGTTCTGTTCCTGAATTGCAGACAGAGATTAATTAACTGACAGTAAACTAACTGTTAATTTAATGTTAATTTGTATTCAAAACTCATAAATTTGTCGCAAATATCAGCGAAAGAATAAATTTTTGAATTAATCCAAAATTTGAGCCAAAAATTATTCTGATATTATTAAAGCAAAATGTGATTCAAAAGTTTGTTTTCAAATGCTTTCCAATTGAGAATTGTTGATAACACAAAACTAGTTCTAGATGATTCTTTTGTAATATTCAGATCACTTGCTAGATCAGTGGCTTTTTGAAGGCCGATCACAATCCACAGCAGAATTTTCTCCATCCCTTTCGTAATCGATTTGTGTTTTTGTTGGAATGTTGACAAAAGAGATGCTGAGCGCCGCCATCACTAAACACACTGTTGGCTGTCGTCGACTCCTTTCTCGGGTATGGGATGGGAGGTATAGATGTGTCAAAATGTGAACCACTGCTACAGGAGGTACTCGTTGACGAAGATGTAGAGCAAGTGCTGGTATTGTTTTGATCTCTGCATCGGTTTTTCAAAAGCTTTTTACCCTTAGCTTTGCCCCAACTGACCAGATTTGACGAACTCTTTGCACTTGACTTCTGTAGCAACTGTTCATGGTACTCAATACCAGTCAGTATCGCCGTATCAAACACTTCCTACTCATTCGAAATATGAAAAACAAATAAAAATGAGTAAAATATCGATTTTTCATCTTTTCTTTACATTTGATTTCATTGATCCGAAACTCAAAGTTCAGATCAACTCATAAACAGATTAAACATTAAAACTACTTATTATATAATTTTTATTATTATTTTAATTAACCTCATTTCAAATCTAATAAAGGAACAGTTTTCAAGTAATTATTAAAATGTAGAAAAATTAATGACTTTTGAATTAAATTAAGACTATTTGCAAAATAAAAACATAAATTACTTTTTTTAATCGAATAAAGAGATCGAAGTAATTGTTTTAATCAATTGATCGACATTTTAGGCTTCAATTGAATTACACTCTAACCTCTCTGTTGTGAATCTCTGTGTTGTTATATTTCTCTGTTGTGTATAACATTTACCATATTTGGCGGAACACCCATAGCATTAATGTTAAAAATTTCTCCCTGTTGTGAACCCAAAACCTCCCTGTCACATTTTCCCAGTTGTTAGGCATTACAGATTATTGTAGATGTAACGAAAATGGTTCAAATCTTTCTCTTTTGTCATATTTTTAGTGAATTTTTCAGATTATTATAATAAAACATTTTATTACTGTTCTAAACTCAAAGAGATAATGTAGTAGTTATTAAACCTAACTACCGCGTGTCCGCCAGCATACACAGCAAGTTAAATTCAAATTACTCAAAAACGATAAAAGATATCAAGTTCAAATAAAATGCATTTTACTAAGAAATGAATGGCATTTATTTAATTATAATTTAGTTCAGGAAAATTTATTATCTTATTATTTATTTTCATGACACAACATCCAGGCATTTTTTAAGAAACTCCCCTGTGTTATCAATAGAAGATTAAATTGGTATGTTTTGGGTAATTTAGGTAACAATAACCCTATTACCAAACTTCAAATCAATTGTCACCTCATCTTCAATTGGAAAAAATTCTGCAAACATTTTCACTATGACCATGAAAATGACGACTTTTTGTTTATTCTTGCCTACCTTTTATAACTAGCTAGATATACTCTTCTCAAAATTTTATCACTATAATTCCATACTTTCCTTAGTAAAATGCAATTTATTTGAACTTGATATCTTTTGTCGTTTTTGAGTAATTTGAATTTAACTTCCTGTGTATGCTGGCGGACACGCGGTAGTAAATAGGTAAAGCTATTAATTAAGTTACTAATTAAATTTCAGAATTTGATTTGTATAAGAATTTATAACTATTCCCTGTTGTTAGGTGATTCTAGGTGAAAATTTTACTACACAACTGGGAGGTTCGAGTGTACTTTCAAATTTGAATCATTTGACAAATGAGTGAACAAACCTTCAGATTTTTTTGTGTCAGTGCAGAGCACTCCACGTATTTGATTGCACCGATTTTGTTGGCCACCCTTCGGGCTACTTCGCTATTGACAGGCTGTTCGTGACACTGAGCCAATTCTATCAGGACTTTTACGTCGTGCCTGAGATCACACTGAGTGCCCACCAGAATAACCGGTGCCTTATTCCCATAGCGCTTAATTTCAGGTAGCCACTTCTCTTGAATGTTGTGGAAGGACGTGGGGCACACCACACTGAAGCATAGCAGGAATACATTTGTTTGTGGATAGCACAGTGGCCTCAGGGTATCGAAATCATCCTGCAATTAATCAAATTTCTATTATTTTCCAAAAAACAGACAATAATTTTGCGAAAATCTTAAGATTTGTAAGAAAATATTGAAACTATAGAAAAGCAATTGTGTGCCCAAAACACCCAAACAAAGTACCGGAAACTCATTACTTGTTATGTTGTGGAGTCTGACAAATGATTGCCCTAATAGTGGTGTTCCTCTTTCTTTCTGAATCTCTTCCAAAATCTATTTTTAAAATTTCGAATTTGTTTGTCTCCATAAAACTCTTCTAAATCTATTGGTTTTGTTTATATTTGAGTTTATCACAATTTTTTTTTTTGGAAAATTACATTTTTAAAAACACCTTGATACAAATTTCAAATAATTCTTATATTGTTTGTTTTGCAATAATTTTTATGATTTAGTATTACTCAAAATAATTCACAACTTATTAAATGTAAATTAAACAAAATTAGAAGAGATTTCAAGACCTAGTTCAAGTACTTGTTGTTGTTATAAAATAAAAGAAACTAATCTAACTTTAATTAAATAATTATATTTTCGACTATATTTAGGGTTTTCTTTGTATTCTTAGATACTTTTAGAGTAATTATTGAAATTAACTTGAAATTGCTTAACTTTATAATCTTGAATGTTATATCAGAGGTGGACAAGGTCAACGGCTCTGGAGGGGAATCTAGGGGGTGATTTTTTGAATTTGCCGCAAAAAAAATTTGTCGCCTTGCTTCGCTCGGCAAGGGGACAAAGGTAAAATACAAGCGGCCTCGCTTCGCTCGGCGGCAGAGAGGGGGTATACCTGTAATGTTAAAATTTTGAAAATTTTAGGGGGATAATGCCAAATTTTCGGCTCTAGGTGGGATAATTCGTCGATCCCTCTTGGCCACCCCTGATCTATATAAAGCTCAGTTGAAATTCTTGTGAAGATCATATCCCAATTGAAATTACAGGCTGCATCAGATATTTGCAAAGCAACTACAATGAATTTTGGGAAAATATTTTAGAAGCATCCTCCTCCTCATAAGCTTGCAAGTTTTACACAAACATTGAAATTGTGTCAATTGTTTACACAAATTTGATGTCCGAATAATTTAATATCAAATAATATGCAAATGATTTTCAGTCAACAAATATATTAAACTAAAGTCTGGTTTCGCCGAAACATTAAATTAAATATTTATAAGAATTACAGCGAAATAATTGATGTAATAACAAATTGAGGAGACGTTTATCCCAACCAAAAGTCACGCTAACGTCGAGTCGATGTTTCTAATAATAATTTTTTGTGTTTCTAAGCATTCATTTCAAGCAGAGGTGGGCAAGGGTTTCCAACTCAGGGTTCATTTTATGGACCAAAATTTTCAAAACTCAGAGGGTTCAGAGGCGGGATAAAATGGTGACCGGAAGTACCAGAAAGGGTAGAAAAGCCGTCATTCTGCTTTAAAATCAGTTAATCATGTCCAGTTCTAATAGATCTAAATTCAGTTTGAATCCAGTTAAAATAACAAAAATATAAAATAAAGAAAAATGACCAATTTTGGCAAAGTTGGCAAAATCTAAGGAACTTCTTAATCCACAATTTTCGAAGTTATTTCCGTCAGAGAGATTTTTGTTAGTGGAAATTTCTGAAAATTTCTCTTGCCCACCCCTGATTTCAAGAGTTATATAGTTTTGAAAACATATTTTCACATATTTCTCCCTCGGAGCCTTTCTTCACATTGAACCTTTTTCATTTTTTAGTCTTAATAACATTCTTATGAAACAACGCTTTTGAACCTTAATTATTTTAAGTAAGTTTTGCAGTCATTTACAGAAATAACTTGTGAATGTTAATTTAATTTAATGATATGTGAGAAACTTTAACCAACACTAATCACCAAGCTCACAATCTTTTAAGTGCCATATTTCATGGAGCCTTTGATGTTTTAAAGCACGTAACGCAGTGATTTATTTTGCAGTTTAGCTTGATAAATCTTTCCTAATAATTCATTTTTCGTACTTGGAAAAATTAGAAATAATGGTAACGAAATAGAAACTACGGATAGAATGTGATCTTGGCAAATATTTATAAATTGTAAGTCAACGACAATTATATGAATGCATTTATTCATATTTAATATTAATGAGAAGAAAATGAATACACTTAAGGATAAAATAATGAAACTGATGTTAATAATTGTAGCATGTTCATTTAAATTAATGCATTAATTTTAATTAATGTAAGTTTTGTAATTAAACACTGATTTTAGTTTATTTTATGAATTCTCTAAATTAATTTCCATCTTAAATGGACTCAATTCGATCTCAAATTAATTAAAAGGTTTTTACTTTTTCATAACATATTCT
Source organism: Fuscozetes fuscipes (assembly GCA_034702105.1). NCBI lineage: Eukaryota > Metazoa > Arthropoda > Arachnida > Sarcoptiformes > Ceratozetidae > Fuscozetes > Fuscozetes fuscipes. Next base: position 15,354 of record JAQGCS010000998.1, read on the forward strand.
CTGATTTTTCAGAGATAATTAAATGATTTCTGATGAAACAAATGATGCAGCTTTCTAGGTTTGAAATGAGAAAGGTAAAACTTGATATAATTATGCTCTAAAATCTGTAGATATTGGTGAAATTGAATTCTTATCATACGCTTAAAGCTACAAATAAATTGCGAGACTTTGTTGAGTAAAATCTGATTTCCTGGTTTTCAACACTTTTTTCATATAAATCACAGAAAGGATATAACCATTTGAATAATGACTTTTTGTAAAAAGGTGTGTTATTTAACATTTTTCTCTCAAAAACGTTACAATAAATGTGTTTATCAGAGGAAATATTTGAATGAAAAGAAACGAATAATAATTATTGTGAAATAATCGCCAAAATTGAGTTATTATTGATAATTGAAAAAAACAGGGAGGAAATGATGCCATCGATAATAAATATTAATTAATTTGTTGAAAAATTTTCAATTTAGTCCAATTTGTGGCATAATTTTGGTCTTTATTTGTATGGATTACACAATTAATGCAATAATTCTCAAAACATAATACTCACGAAAAACATACGAACTCTGACTTAAAAATAGTTTATAAAAGAAGAGTATATTTATGGTCGGTATGAAGCAATTTAAAAGCAATTATTTAAAACAGAACTTGCAACAATTATAAGCATTTTTAAGTAAGACAATATATGTGAGTAATAGAGATTTATTCTTATTTCACCGTAATCTTTAGGTTTTATCGGCAAATCGACAAATCTTTTACAATTATCTTTGAATTAAAGAAGAAATCGTGTTTTCTAACAATGAACTATTCCAGGTGCGATCCGAGTTAAAAATATTTTTTTATACCTAGGAGGAATCTGGGTCCATTCTAGATCCTTTAAGGAATGTATATCGTTTGATAAAAACTCAAAGTTGACAGGGAGGTCATACATGAAAAGTATGACTTTGTTACTAATCTCGAACCCATTAATAGATTTTAATATAAATTTGAAATGA
>JAQGCS010000999.1:0-16332 GCA_034702105.1 Fuscozetes fuscipes
CATTGTTTATTTTCTTTACTATGAGCTGGCTGCTATGGCAACGCAAGCAGTTTAGAAATTCTAGTCCGAAGTTAAACTTCCTTTGACTTTAGCTCAAGTCCAGCTGCACATATTCACTTTCCCCTCTCTCGCACTATGTTCTCACTGTCAGTCTATCCTTCACTCCCTCTCAATATCTGATTGCAGTCTTCTCACCAAAACCCAAATCTTGTGTTCAATGATATCAATCTGTTGAGTGAATTGTGTTCACTATCTCTGGCTTTGAAACGCATTTTTCAATAATATTTTTCGCACACAAGACTTGTCTCTCATAACAGACATAGTTTTGTCCAGATTTTAGATGCAATCCATGACATCAGTTATTCAATTGTCAGATACTATGAGACACTATGGCTTCTGTTTGTTTGATAGAAAACACATTTTATATTTCATCTCATATTTATTTTTCTTTATATTTAATGCAATGAAAACAAACAGTGAATGAATAAAATTGATTACATTTTTGGTTGTTTTCCAAAATTAATAAATAATGAGCTTTTTTCGCTGAATATGAGGCTATACTGAGGGATATATTTGTATTAATTAATCATAATTTCTATGAAAGTGAGACATTCAAAGACAATGTGTGCCAACACATCGAAAATAGGGAAAACACACCACAAATCAAACCCATAGGACAGGGAGAGAGCAAAAAATGAATCGCTATATCATTGATTGCAAGAAAGACGTGATCATACTTTTAATGTAATAATCATTTGTTTTCTTCTCAGTATTTCTTCCATTTTTTCGTCTTCCATATCATTCTTCTGACTCTTTATGTATTATAAGCCGTTTATGTGAAACTTGATATTTAGACCTTTCCTTTGACTAAAAGAATAGAAAAAAATTCGTCTAATTCTGTATAATTTCTTGATTTTCTGATCCAAGATGTGATTTATAATGATTTGTGTGATAATTCATTTTTGTTCTCTACTTTTATTACCGAATCTCTGATCTAAAACTCTTAAATAACTTAACCTTTTAGTCGGCGATAAATCATTTCTTTTGCTTTCATTCTTCGGTTTTTGTTTTGAACTCAGAATCTCTTCTAAAAAAGGTATTTATCGGCCAAACAGACAAAGAGATTGAGAGACAAACAATCTATTGGTAAGCGATTAGAATCTGAGAGACTTAACTCTATTGGAAGAATGATTTGAAATTCCTTTATATACATCAAAGTCAGAGAACTCTGTTTCCGAGTTCTCTCTGTTTTTGTTTAGTCTTTAGGCAAAAGTCTTTTGTTGTGAAGGCATTGAGTGAGAGGTGGTATAGACTATAGCATAGACTATGGACTAGTCTATGGACAGTGTATTTTATACAAGAAATTAGTGCTAAAAAGAGAGATCACATAAGACTTTATGTAAGACCTTTCGCTTCGACTGTAACTATAGATAGGGTCCAAAAAAGCGAAATCAATGCTTTGCAAATAGGTTTGCATTGAGAGCACAGCCCTTTCAAATAATCAGTGGTCAGTCGGTTGTGATCAATAGAAATACGAATCTTTCATTGAATCATCTCTTTTGGTCTCAATTGAATACCAAAACCAAATACTGAGAACAACCGGTGATCATCTGTAAGACCTGTACCGCATCGGAATAGCAATAGAGGAGAGACATCCACACAGACATAATTGAACGAAACTTTATTTATTATCAACGCTTTTATTCGATTATCAGTTCATTCATTGAATCTCTCATTGGTTTTGGAACTGAAAGAAAAAATATTTTTAATTATCTCTGATTACATATTTCATTCATATCTGTATGGCGTGTGTTTTGGCTCTAATTGTTATCTTGGTTTTCCTCATTCGTACCAAATAGAGGACAAACAAAAACATTTTTAATTAGATTCTGTTTTCAATTAAGAAAAAATAAATCGATTCTAATATCTGTATATAATTTTAGAATAATTTTCAATTCAATGACCTGAAAGGAAATGTATTTTTTAATAAAAGAAACAAGACACCTAGGAGCGGGGAACGGGCAACTTGTTTATTTTATTTTATTAAAAAAATAAACTTAAACGGAAATTATCTATTTATTTGTGTTGGAATAGCTGTATGTGAGTCATATTTTTCGTTAATATAAACAAAGTTTGAACTTCTTTGAAGTCAAAAGGGTTTGTTGAATATAATGCGTCTCTCTGTTGATCCGCTCCTCAAGAGTCTAACAGAAGTAGCAAATTATTTCATTCTATTCTGCCTTGTTCAAGGTAATAGTAGTAGTTGTCGAAACTGTCGACAATACCACTGTTGTGGTCAAGATTAGTTGTGGATTGACACAATAAGTATTTTGTTTCTTCTCTGTTATACTTGTGATTCCACGACTACCAAGTTAAATTTCAAATGTATTTTTATTTTAAAAGCTTTTAAACTGCAGTCAATTCGCAGGCAATCATTGAATGGATTTCATAAGAGAAGCACAAAAGAAAAAGTTGAAAATAAAACTTATCTATAATTCAAATACAAAAAGAGAGCAAAAGACACAATAAATCAATCAAAATGGAGAACAAACTATAGAAATATACAATTATTACTGAAAATAGTGAAAGAGACAGACATTTCTTATATTCAAAACACGAAAATACAAATAATATTACAAATAGAAGACATCGACAGACAAACCGAATGCTCGCAAATATTTTCTTCTTTTCTCTAAAACAAACAGTTTATCAAATAAAATAAATTTGCTTTTGATTTTGTGTCCCAAACATACCAAATGAATCAATACAGTAAAGAATAAGAGCACACAATAAGAAATTTATAAATATTTTTCTATGTTTTACTCTAACAATGATCGATAGAATATAAGAATATATTCTCTACTTTACAAATTCTTTTCTCAATTTTATTAACCTTTTAAAGTTGTGTAACATTTTATATATTAATGCATTTGTTGTGTTTTGCCTCCAATAGTGGTTCTTATTATCTATTATTTTTTGTCGTTGTGTTCCTGCAAATCGACTTCTCATTTGTATGTATTATTAAAAGGAGTGATCGATTCCAATGAGCAGTTGTGCGCTCTTCATGTCAGCGATAAGTCAGGCCATAAACAGACAAATGGTTCTGAAAAAAGTGAAGGCAATCGCAAAAAATATTCTTCACTTGGAATCAAAATATATAATATCCTTAGGTATTTGCTCTGAACTCGTTTTAGTGTTTCTTTTCTCGCATTGAATTTGTTTAGTTTCTCATTGACTGCAAGCAATCAAATATGTTTCGTTTGTTTTGTTCATTGATTTTCTTGATATTCACGAAAAATGCCAAAAATTGTATTTTTTTTCTTCGAGTCATTTAATCTATTTTTGTTTGTTTGCGAAAAATGCTTAAATCATATTTGAATTTATTTTCTTTCATTGAATTCAATTTTTGTTATAAATTTTTTATTCTTTTTTGTGATTTATCACAGTTTCGCCATTGAATTCAACTTACTAATTATGAAAATCAAAATTTGCTAGATAAAAACATACATATATTTATTTTATTTTAATCATTTGATATCCTCTTGGTTTTTATTCAGGTTATGTTCAAATTAATTTTTTAGTCATTAAACTTGATTCCTTTATATCTAATAAAGATATTTGTGCTCTTATTTTAACTCAAGTTGTAATCCGAGAAAATTGTTGCACTAAACGAACAGTCATTTGAGTGATAAAGAGATAGATTACAGGTTTGGAGACATTGCTTCTGTCAGTGGTGTCAATCAGAGCCAGTTATATAACAGGGTTCAGAGGACTGCATGCGAACAATCAATTAATTTGAATACTTGTTTCAAACTTCTAAATGGACACGAATTCACACGAATGCCATTTGAGTGCTCTGATTATTGTTGTAAACAATTATTAAAGTGAACACAAATTACTATAATTGAAAAGCAGTCAAATATGCTCCTGCAATGTGTTTAGAAATCTATTAGAAGAATATTTAACAAATTAACTCACTTTTTGTTTTGTGTTGTTTTGAAATGAGATCAACTGTTCGACAGTTTTCTGCAAATCAATAAACGCCTAAAGGATTGGCCAACAGTTCCTCTAATTACCAATTAGTCTACAATTAACTCAATCTAATGGATGATTTGAAGAAAGTCAGTCTTATATCTCACTAATGATTCTAATCATTTAAGCTTTAAAATAAAAATTAATTGAATGAGAAGACTAGCAAATGATTAATTCAGTATTGCTTTAATTGATACTAATCTAATGCAATTTGTTATTGATAATTTTTTTGTATATTAAAGATAAGCTTCCTCGTTCAAACTAGATAATTCACTTAATTTTTACAACTGATTCACAAGTCTTTATTGCTGTTTAATCTTTCAAATTTACGAATACATTGGACGCAATCAATTTAGTCTAATAAGATGTTATTTGAAAATTGAGAAATAGTCGCAGATTTTACCTTTTGTTCATAGCTTAATATTTAGAATAAAACATCATAAAATCGTTAGCCATTTTTCCAAGAGCTTTGTTCTGACAGCTTTTGTTTGGAGACAAACAGTGAGAATAGAGATGAAGAACTCAAGTCTCAAAGCGAATGGATTTCACAATTTATCTCTTTTAAGCATATTTTTAATGCTTCAAAATTTTTCATTCCTTTCTTCTTTTATTGTCTTTTGGATGTCTATATATTTTTCTTATTCTTATATTTCGATTCTCTTTCTTCGGCATTAAATTCTTTGTGTATTTGTTTTGTCTCTTCTTTTGCTGTCAAATAAGAAATATTTGCAATTTTTTAGGAAACGTTTTTATATGAATTTTTGAATTTTGATGCATTAGTTTTGTTGCACTGTTTGTCAGTTTAACATATTTATCAATTGTCAAATCTCCTACATATGGCTCTCTTCCTGATCCCCGACTGTCCACTCACTTCACTCACATACTCTCTGAAGGATATCCTGAATGAAAGGAAAAGTGAAATTCATATTCAATGATAACTTTGTTTTAAAGTCTTCTTTTGAAAAATGAAAAAATATTCGTTTCCTCAGATTTTTAGGCTCTTATTCACAAAATAATTGAATTTCAGACTCAATATAACTCTTAATTAAAAATCTGAGTAAAGAACAAAATGACTCGAAACAAAAGGAAATGAAAGAGCTACACAGGTGAATTATTTAACTTAAAGCGTAGAACATTGAATTTATTGGATTGCAATCCCTTCTGAGAAAGGGTTTAGTCCATAAAAAAAAGCTTTTTGGACCAAATTCTGATCAATTTTATTGAATGTTACAATAAAGTGATTGCATTTGGATTTGATGCCAAATATGTGTTCGTCGCACAAAAGTCATGACTAATAACTCTCCAGAATTCCGAAGAATAAGAATATGTTGTTATGGAGAAGAAAGTGATTTACAGACAGAAACACAATAATACAATAAAAGACAATCGCAGAGAGAGAGAGAGAGAGAGAGAGAGAGAGAGAGAGAGAGAGAGAGAGAGAGAGACGAATTTTGTCGCAATCTAACCATTTGTCTCAATAAATCAGATATTTGGCAAATGTTTGTCTGAAAAGGTGATCGCAAACAACGAGACATTCCTTTCGAACCTAAGTAACAATTCGTTCGATGCGAGCATTTTTAAGCCAAGAGTAAAGCAAAAGGTCTGTTGTATAGTTTATTTAACAAAAAATGAGAATGAGTTAAATTTGAATAGATTAAAAATTAACTGGGTTAATTGAAATACATTTTAGTAGAAAATTACTATCATTTTTACGAAATTCAAATGAAAATAAATACCAAAATTTTTTGGGAATATGATTTTTTCCAAAATTTCGAGTATTTTTTAATCATGGGCATATTTCAACCACTTTTAATTTTTGGAATAACCTGAGTTTTATATAAATTGTTACAAGAGGTATTTTGATTAATTTCATGATATATGCGGAGTTCACATATTTAGCGTTGAACAAGAATAGGAGTGTCTACCAAGCCTCTAAATTTGACATAACCAAGACAGTTATAGTTGAACTTACCATGATCGAATTTAAAACTACTTATCATGTAGCATATCATCTGAAAGGGGGTGCTAAGATTTATTCATAAATGTATTAATCACTTATATAAACCAACAAACAAAATAGTTCTAGGCAAAATACTAAAGCTACATTATTCTCATTTTTTATGAAATAAAATATATTGTATTTGATTGGTCCGTCTCTTAGCTGTCGATAAGAATTTTGTTCTTCTTGTTATCCGATTACTTATTACATCAAATTTCTGATCATTAATGACAATTAAAATTAGACTCATCTCAAAATGTTCGGATTAGTTTCCTCTAATTCTGTGCTCTTTTTATTGCTATTGATGTGATCTGTCCTTCCATCTAATGGTATCAAGCTATAAATACATATAATCGGAAATGCCCTCAAATTTCAGAACCAAAAGCAAACTAAACTTGCAATTTATGAAACTTCATATTCATATGTCATTTATATCTCTGGATCATTTATATTTATCACACATTTAATGGCTTTTATTTTGTTATTATTTTTCGATTAATTTTGACGTTTAATTACGTTTTTATTTCATTTATTGAATGGTATTAAATATCAATCGAAGTCATTAGTCTTCGCAAATGTTATGCAAATTATAGATTCTTTCATATCTTATAATGAAATCTATCGAAATATTTGATAATTTATTTGAATATTCGAAAACTTGAAAATTATTGCATTAGTTTTGTAAGTCTTTAATCAAAAGGTCAGATATATTAAGGAATTTCTGTATTCGAAGATATTTTGTTTTGATTTTATATAAAGTATTTGATTTGAGAACAAAATTTTCTTTACATAGAAATTGAATTTCAAAAAATCCTTTTCCTTAAAAATCTAATCATTTTTTGGCCAAATGTTCGCCGAATTGATTAAAATATAAATTTTATTTAATATTCCTTTAAATCTCAAAATGTTTTATACAATAAATAGAAGTAAAATAAAAACCAAAGAATTGAAAAGAAATTATTTGAAAGAAAACCTTTTTTCGAAACAAAAGGAAAAGAAAAATAAAAAATAACTTTAGGTTTGATATTTTGTTCGTTACAATTGAATTATACAGTGATGGACACGAATCGGTTCAGTGGTCAGGAACTGACTGAATTGTACAGCAAATTGTCTGACCAGTGAAATAGGGGAACACTTTATGTATTTTATTTATTCTTTTGTCCATCGATTGCACGAATAGAGTGACACAAAAGTGAAGCCAAAACGGCTCTAAATTTTTAAAAACCATTTTTATTGTTCCCTTTTGTTTAAAATAAAAAGGAATACGGGATGACCAAAAAGAAACCGTTCTCGGTGGCCATTCTGCCATTGTATGTAGTTGAATATACTGGGGTATTTGTTGATTTTACATGAATAAAACCATGCAATCTTTAATAAATCAATAAGATTGACTTAAACATTATTCGTATTTTTACCAGTTATTATTGTAATAATCAATCAAACTATCACATTTTATAAATTTTAATACCAGATAAACAATATATGGGGTTATTAATCTTTAAAAATTAAAAAAAAATATAACCAACGCTATAGAGAAGTGGCCACCAAGCACCTAAAACGCTGCGATAGAGACAGGTTTCTTCTTGGGACACCCAGTATAAACCGAAAAACAAAGTCTTTTGATATGAAACGAAATGAAATCGACTCAAACTTATAAAACAATAGTTTTAATGCCAAGAAATAAGTCTTTTCTGTTTTGTTTTAGTATTGAAATACAACACAAAACAAAATACAGAATTGTGTCTCAGATTCTGTGATTCTGTCGCTATATTTGTCTTTTATATGAGAATTGAAATGTTTTAAAAAAGCTCTTAAGTTTAATGTAGTGTTACATAGAGTTAAGTCTTTAAAAAAATTGATTAGATTTTTATATATAGCTATTCTTGTATTTCATGCTTTTATTTTCCTCTATTCTGTTCCCTCTTCACAACGAATATGAATATTAAGTGAAGTGTTTCCTAAACATCAAAAATATTATGCAAAAGTGTAAGGCATAGAATCAAATCTAATCTAATAAAGTTTGTAATCTATTTTTAGAGTCCATATTAAAGGTAATGCATTTTTATACACATCACGGATAAAATAAAGATATTCTATGCTCTGAAATACTCATAAGTGTATATGAATTGAAGGTAAAGGCAAAAAAAGTATGATTTGATTCACTCTTTGATTTCATTTCTGGTATTTTTTTCTTTATAAGAGTTTTCTCGTCTCTTTTGGTTTGCTTTTGTTTTCTGCTTTGGTCTTATTTTACAGTATTTTTTCATTGACTTTGAAACATTACATTTTCCGCAGTTCGCACCTCATACAACCATTTTATAGATTTTGAGAAACACATCAGATTCTGCTACCAATGATAAAGTGGTAGCTTTGCTTAAATGGTAGTCATGTGCTCGAGAGAGTGACTAAAGCATTGCGAGCAAAAGTGTTTCTCTAAAATATTTTTTAACTGTAATTTTTAATCACAATTTAAAGTTATTACACAACTTATGTTTGACTGCGAACTGAAATATTATCCAAATTCGTGGAAACAAATTTGTTTTTCGAGAGCTAACTGCTCTCTTCTTAAGCACAGAAGGTCTGACTGAACCTCAGCTGTGAGTCTAACAGTCATAGGAGCGGACATTGAGCTGAAGGCGTCAAATATCAGCAATAAATTTGTTAAATGTTTAAATCAAGAATTCTTTTACTTAACAACTTATCGATACATAGTTCCCACAGTTTCTCTAAAACTATACAGTCATATGAGCTGCACAGTGCTGTAAATTTCATGTTCCAAAAGTAGAAGTGAATGAAAAAACACTGTATTCTTATCAAAAAGGAAGGTATACTAGAAATACATTAACAATCTTTTCATCAATTTTCCATTAGATTTATTTGAAAAAATAGTTTCTTATTCTGTGCTCTTCTGGAAAAAAACACAAATCTTATGTAAGTTTTCATTTGTCTAAAAACAAAGTTAATTATTTTTGTATTTCATTTGCATTCAACTCAACGTATATTAAAGAAATGAAATGATAATAAAAATAATAATCATTTTTCTCATTATTTGAGTGTTTCGACTGAATATATAAGTAATAAAAGTCATGTCTTTTAATGTCATCTAATGATTAAAAGTATAAAAGTTTATTACGAATATTAAAATCGCATATTTATTATTACACTCGAGTTTTGCTTTCTATTCAATTATCATAAGTACTGTTAGTAATACTCAGTTATAATAAGCTAGAGATTCATCTGACTATCGCACAGCATATCGTATCGTCTGAAGCGAGAGCTCAGAATTAGTCGTAGAATAAACTTAACATGTATTTTATCGAGTACGTGACATCAAAGATGCATTTATATCAAAATGAATGGCCAGGATATTAATGACAGTATCCAAGAGATCAGAAGAAGCGGTCAATAGAAACAAGTCATATACTAATCAAGATTGTTAATGCCGGCATCAATAAGCAGGATCAATTATTTAATATTTTCTTTGCTAGTGGCATTCATATCATTTATAATAAATTTTATTCACCTAACCATTTTATTATGATAGGTTTTCAAAAAAATATTCACCATAATAAGCATCTATCAAATCTCCCAGAATAAGATTTATGATAATTTTATGCTAGTTTAAATTTTATTGATAAATTCTATTTTTCTTCTATAAAAAGAGACTCAAAGCATTTTCTACTAATTCAATTTTTATATAGAGATTTAAAGGTAATTGCTTCATTTAATTTGAAATACTGCATTGAATTATTAAATAGATTGATGATTTTTCTCAAAATATTTTTCAGTATTAAATTTTGTATGTTGTTGCATGTTGTTGTTAAGTTAACAAGTTACCAATGTTAACAAAAAATTTTGTTTGTTTGATACAATTGTTAAATAAGTTGTGAGCTTGGGCAATCACCGTTGCGTTACATCAAAGGCTGACACAAAATCTTGTATCTGAAGCCATATAATAGGTTTCCAATAAAAGACCAGAGAAAAGGAAAGTCTGACTTACATTCATCTGATTTTAGACGATATTCAGTTGAAAGTCAGTAGTCCTGAACCGAACAGATATGTTGTTCCAATTGATACAGAGATTGGAAGAGAGGTCGAACTCATTTTCACTGCAATTCTGTTTATGAATAAGGCTTTGATTTTTTGTCGGAAATAATATTATTTATTGAATAATGACTTTCACTCCAAACTCATTACACAAAGAAATGAATCAATCAATTTATTGGTGATATACAATGCAGTGCTATTCGGGGCTAACCATATATGTAGCCATTCGTAAGTCAGATATTCGCCTACTTTTCCAATCATTTTGTGACTGGTTTTTATGACGAAAACGAAGTTTCGGAGTATATAATCTTCTCTTTTCGGCCCGACCCTACCCCCGTCCCCCCTCTCCCCGTCACCCAAGATAAGAGAGCCATGAGATAGGATAGAGATTTGTCCTTTGAGATATGATATGGAAAAAGGAATTCAATGCATAGCATATCGAGATATGACTCTAAAAGGGATGCACAATGGCTTATGGAAATATAGCTTCGAGAGGAACAGAATGCTTACTATCTTATAGATAAATTACTTCTTAATTGACAGAAATTGATAGAAATATAAGCGTTCGTAAAATAATCAAAAATGGTTTTGGCGTCAAGCTCAATTGATCAAATTATCAATTGACGTTATCGTCGTTTTACAGTTTTCCATGAAAACTTTTCGACAAAGATTTTTTTGGGTAATAAATGTGAATTCAGACCATTGTTTGATAAATTGAAAGATATCTCTTGAAATCGATTGAAGCAAATATTTTAATCGCTTTCTATCGACGAATATATATATGTGTTATTAAATTAGTTTTAATGCCATTTAGGTATTGTTTCTTCTCTTGAGCCAAAAGGGGTTAAACCGATTGTTTGTATTTGGATCACGACTACTAAACTTTGTTTTTAAACATCACAACACCACTGAATTAAGGTCTTTAAGTCTTACTATTGATACACATTACTAGACATCAGTTATTCCAAACACAGAATATTTGAGTTCCGAAACCATTAAATATCTCAACTCAAAGACCAACAAATTTTATGGGAATTCATTTAAATATTTTTTTAGACCAAATGGTCTGAATGTGCAATAGTTGTGTGCAGTAATGAATAGTCTAATCTCATTCTGAAAATTACCTTTCTCTCTCAAATACTTACCAATCGAGATGATCAAGGTAGAAAGTGCAAAACTGAGTAAATTATTTTTCCTTGTATTCGATTATTTACTTGGTCTTTTTTGAACTCTATATGCTTATCAAAATGAGCATGGCAACCTCTGAAGATGAAAGTTAAACTTTTTTACGATAAAAATTCAAATAATATTTTGTGAAATAATTTCGAATCAACTAATAAATGATTAGAAGTGATTGAAAATAACGATTCGATGGTTTTGTATCGCAAACGAAATAAATAGTAAAACACTAATGATTTTAGTGAAAGTCATTTCAGATTAACTCTGATTTCTAACTATTGTGTGTCTGAAATAACTCATCGATTATTAATGCATTTAATACATGTATGCAGAGCTCAAAGTGAACTGGGATTGTATGATATGATATGTTGTGCACACTATATCTTTTGTTCTAAACATCCATCCAAAGAGTGGTTAATGCAGTCATCCGATTAACATTAGCCGGAGTAAACCCTCCCCTCTATTGCGCTCAATATGTATCGCTTTTATCATTACGAGAGATAATTTATGCCAATCAGGATATGGATTCTCGTGTCAGACCTACCCGTCCACTGCTGTGCTGTCTGCCAGTTTTTATAGACAAACATGAATTGTGGCCAAAAATAACAATTAGTTGAGAAAAATTACCTCAAATTGCATTACGTGTTCGCCATTTGTCTCATTTGTAATAAATATAAATAGATTTTGAATAATTACTATCAAAATAATATTTCATTTGTTGATAAATAGAAAAAGAGTTTGTCCGTTGCAAGATCACTTGTAGTGATAACCAAGAATGAATTCTCATTATAATTATCCGGTAGAAAACAATTCACATGAAACTCAAATTAATCTCTAAATTACAGTTCAATTTTGAATGATTTATGAAAAAAAATAATTTCAATCAATTTGTTCGTAATTTTATTGCCAAACATTTAGTGATAATTCGCTTTCAGTGGCGGATCGTGTATTCAATTATAAGCAGACATTACTCTCGATTTTTCAAATCTGAAACAATTTTTACCATTTGAACACAAATTGAGTTCAATGAACTCCATTTTCTGCTCCAATGGATATTTGATTTTTCCAAAAAAATTGTTTAAATTGATTTTCAACTGACAACATTTGATCAGTCTATCAATTAAGTTATTGCTCTAGATTAATGATTGATTTGATAATAATACGAAAATAAGTGACATCTTGTTGGATTCAATGATTTCACTGATCCAGTTCAAGTAATTTGCCATTTAAAAATTAAATATTAATCATTCCCATTTTCAGACTTGGTTAAACTTTAAAATTTGATCAAACTTCAAAAGTACTTGACCTCATCGAATTAGATTGCAGACATACCGAGAGCCTAGCTCGATCTTTTTACATTTCATTCAAAGAATTAATCATTCTAACCAGGAATTTGTTTCGCCTACGAATTTAGCGAAATATGACCTAGATTGTTTTGTCACACGAAAATACATGACTTTTTAGACCAAAAGAGCGATCGATATTTACTGTAAAAAAAAGTTGTGTTTCTTTATTTGGATTCAGAGGACAGGCATTTGTGCAGCGAATTCGGTTCGCAACAAATTCCCAGACATTATTCCTAATTAAGGGAATGACCAGAATTTCGATCAGTTTTTTTGTTTTGTACCGTTTATTCCATTAGACATCGATATAATCTGATTTGTATTCAATGAGTTAAGTCCTCTAAAAACATGAGATATGAGACAAAACACTGCAATAAATTGCGACGAAAGACATTCCCAGAGAATAAAACTTTTTTATTCTATTTTATAATTTTTTCCGACATTTTCTCAACAAATTTAATGTTAATGTAAATAAGAAATGACATGAAATTCTCTCCGATAACTTTAAAAGCATAATCAGATATCAATTTTGAATATTTTTGCTGTCAATTGTATCTGAAGGTAAACTTAGAAATTTTGTTTTAGACGAAAATATTCTCTAAGAAAATAACAAAATCTCTCATATTTTATATGCATTTTTTGAAAATGTTTTTATAGCGATATAGTGGTAGAAACCCCCGAGAAAAACGGAAAGCCATTTGCATACAGTGCTCAGTCGTCTATCGAATTGGCATTTTTCATGAAGATTGATTTTGTTGCCATGTACAATACCTAAAAAACCTATTTCCGATTTTGCGGGAATTATTCGCAAGAATATGAATAGAAAATTGCTTTTCATAAAATGTTATGATTTAACAGTTAATACCATAATGCAACTGATTTGATTGACAGCTCATTGAAGGGAAAGCCTATCTGAAGCTTCTTATCTAATTCTATGGAATATTCCGTTTGTAAAATAAAAGTAATTTTTGAAAAGAAGAACAAATAATCGGAAATGTTTTCGTAAATCGGATTATAATTAAAAATTTGAAACAAAAGACGAAACAATTTATTGATTTTGTTTTGTTTTGTATAAAAGCGTACAAAAGATTTGTTTTATCCTTGGGATCGTTGTCCTCATTATATTGAAAGGATGTTTATCAGCTCATCCGCTGCTCAGCCATATCTGACACAATACCTGTGCATTAGTGTAAGGAATTGAAGTACATTTCCATTTGTGTGATGGCATAACAAAACTTGAATGACTATTCATGTTATCCGTCATTTGTGTTCCATTACTCTTCTTATATTAGGGAAAGCCTTAACGACAAATGAAAGAGAAATATGTGTTTCGAGAGAATCCATTTCTTAATATTCAAATAGAAGTTAAATTTTGCTTCAGAGTAAAGACATGTCTAATAAAAAGAAATGATAGTAAAGAACGCACACAAATAAAGACGAGTATTATATCCTTTGAAACACAGAATATAATCGCTTTTCGATAAATAAAGTCTTGTATTTCTCGAACTAATCTTTCATCAAATTTATTTGTTTTCATTCAATCATTTGATCCGATGATTCGCTCTTTTATGGCAATATTTTCCTCAGAATGTTGAGTAAAGACCTTTTTTGATATGATTTGATTTCGTTTTTATTATAATCTAATAATAAATTAATGTCTAATAAAAAAATGTTTTAAATGATTTGTGTTTCTGATTCGATGCTATCATTTATGATGAAAATTAATGTCAAACAGTATTTGAATGTTATTTTTTGTTCGCAAATCTTATTCATCCCTTTTATTCACTGTCTATTGGTTTCGATTTTCTGGTTTTATTCCCTTATATTCTGATCGTCGTATCGGAAGTGGAGAGTCGATCATAAGAGTCAAATCGATGGCGAAACCGATTCCAAAGTCAATACATGTCTTTGACATCATTTTTCTTCTGACTGTTGGCCGCCTCCGAACGGCACAGCAATAGCACAGTCTAGTGTTTGGGCAGAAATGCCGTTCAAATGTGTTATTAATCAAAAAACTTGATTTCCGTACTGAACGCCAAACACTACTATAAGAGCCAAACGACTAAACTGTTGGCAAAATTTATGTCTCAAAATAGACTTTCCTTTTATTCTAACCATAAAAATGCAAACAATTCTTTCCCAGAATTAGAATAGATTTTCAGGTCTTATAGTCTATAAGCGAAGGCATAAGAAATGACTATATTTTAGCAAATATATTGTTTAAACATTTGGCGTTTCAAAATTGTTTGCAAATAAATGGCTCTTTCTTTACATAATTTATCAATTTTACGCCACTTCCCAAAATTTTTTCTTTTTCTGCTAGACTATTGATATTCAAATGTAATTCAAGAATATTTCTGTATATAAATCTTGTGTTAATAATTTTGATTAATTTCTAGCCATAAATCTTTGAAAATGAGTGATGTCTTTTTCATAAACACATCCATTTAATTATAAACTCAAGATTTTGCTGTTAATTAGATTTTAGTCTCTATTCTGTTGTTATTCTTAATCAAGAATTATGTGACACAAGTTTTGTTTGATTTACTGCTATTTTGTGAACATATTTAACCAGTTTTTCACCGATGGCTCTCATTTTGCCTTTTCGGGTATGAAAGGCACACAAATTTGATAAATGAGAAAATTGTACAAAAAAAGGTCATTCTTTCCCAGTTTTGGCATTTCTTACACAATAGGATAGATATTATGAGTTACAGTACTCTTGAATTATTCTGTGCGAAAAGGAATAGTCATAAAATTGAGGCCTTCAATCGTTTGGACATTGACTTCACTATAAGACCATGTCACATATCATAGTCATTACCAAAATGTTACAAAAAATGTCTCCGAGCCTATCACTAACCCCCAAAAGAATTGACACAATTTTATGTCTAAAATAGAGTTTCATTTATTGATCATTTAAAAGGGTATGAAATACCCTTCTCAAATTTGAAACTACCAGGACTATTATAAAGTTTGTTAAAACATAAAAATTAATTTTATGTGACATTTATTAATCCATTCTATTAATGGATCCCTCTTTTCTTTTCGAGCAATAAGCTCTCTGTTTAGAAATTGAGATATAAATCACCTTTTAAATAATATTTTGACAAAATATTGTTTGGCAGACAATGTTATCATAACAATAGAAACATCTGTTTTATCGTTAAATTCATTATATTCGAAGTGCATTTCAAAACACTTTCATCAATCTATTAAATTAACATTGATAATCACCTATTTCAGCTTAGATAATCCTGCATGATGAGATGAGATTTATCGATTCCAAATAGAACCTCTAAGGAGAGTCATTATAAGAACATTCTATGGTATCTAGTCTAATTGATTATAAGGTAATATATAAATCATTAACTAGGTAAAATTTCCAGGTCACCCAAATATTTGGCAAGACAAAAAACAATATGTATTTGATGCTAAAAATAGTCTTGGTATTAGCTAATGGTGTGCAACACAACAATACGATTCGTATTAATCATTTTGTCCAAAGGCTATAATAGATTGTCAGAGAAGTTAATCAAAATTAATGAAAGTTATGATTGCGTTGACGTTTGTGGCAATTCATCGCAAAACACTTCAAAGATTGAGTGCACAACACTTTTTGCAGTACCGCTAATATGTATGGCCAACAGTACCACTGCTTAACACTGAGAAGTTGTCTCTTTTAATAATTTTTCTATCGATTCTCATATAGTTTTTACTCTCTCTCTCTCT
>JAQGCS010001000.1:0-16331 GCA_034702105.1 Fuscozetes fuscipes
AATTGCGACATTAATACGGTAGTTAACCGTCAAACACAAGATGTGAATAAGCAAGTTAAGTTCCTTGCAAATTTATAATTAATTATCCAACACATCTACCAAAATCACATCTACCAAGTTTTAAAATATATTATTATTCAGTCAAACCTTGATATATCCTCTCTTCCCTGGTTATGTCCCCCAATTGTTCAAGTCATAATCATTTAAACCCAGGATGAATAATATTGAGTATTCTGTGATTGCAGTCATTATTATCATGATCGTAGCTCTGATCATTTCATTTTTTTGGTAGAATAAGATTTTCACTACATCTGAAGATTTTTGGAAAATGAAAATTCAAATTGCTAAACAAACCTGCATGATTCATTACTTGGAAAATTACTAAACTTCTAATCTGTCATTCATTTCAAAATAGAAGGGAAAACATTATTAATAAATACACTTATTTTTTAACAGATTAGCAAAAAAATGTTTAAATACAAATTGCAATGAAATCCTTATTAAAAAAATTATACTAGATTTATTCAATATTTTCTTAGAAAATTAATTTTAAAATCTGTCACTCAATTCAAGGATTATTTGTCGGATGAATTTGAAATTCAAACTAAATATTTTAATCATTTAGTTGCGGTCTATATATTGCGTCGAAAACATTTTTATTTAAGATGAACGACAAAAACTGTTCTTGTTTTATATGTCTTAAAATAATACTTGTTGTATTATTTGTGCTGGGAACAATCGTATTTGCAAGTTTGCTTGGTATTACTATAGCTCGTTACTCAGCCATAAACTCAAATGATACCCTTGAGCACTCGAAAAGAGAAGAAGCTAGTAAGTTTAAGATTAACCATTTTGAAATAATTTAAAGCAATTATTAACTGTAAATATTATAAACAAGATAAAATCATAAAATGCAATTATGTTTGTAATGGCAAAACCTAAAGGCTAATCGCGTATGTGATTGCACTTGATCTTTTCTAAACTACAATCTATTTACTATTTTTTTTAAATAAGTAAATAGTATGGAAAACTAGAATTACTTAAATAAACTAGGGAATGATAGTTAAAAAAAATTGCATAGGGCGCATTTTTAAAATTTTTGTAATAAAAAAGCATAATTTTGTCCCCTATAAATTTTTGTTTTAATTATAAATTGCTAAATTTACCAGATACCTTGCTAGTGCGAACCTTGCAAAAATACCACATCTGTATAAAAAGTCCATAGTGTCTGATGCTGTAAAAAGATAACTTGCAAATCTACAAATATTTACTTTAAATCCGTAGAGGAAGCCTGGAACACATCTCTGGTCATATTCTCCGCTCTATTACTTCTGTATATAATAGGCCTAATTGGAGTTATCAAGGAGAACCTGTGCTTAGTAATCACAATATGCATCTTCTTTACTGTCAACATATTTGTGGTCTTAATGGCAGGAAACCTAATAAATGCTCTTGGTCAAAGTGTCACCACGTTTCTGATCGGCTATTATGCTGTAATGATTTACAAAAAGAGGCAGCACAATTGTGATGATAATAGTAGCGAGACTTCACAAGCTAAACAATCTATCTAATAAAGTAAATCAGTTTAAAATGTATGAATTTGCATGCGTAAATAAAATATAATTTAACTTATTAGCATGAACAAATTGCAAATTATTAGTACATGGAATCCTACGAATTTTGACCCTATTTATTCTTAGAGGCGGAGTCCTAAGCATGTATAAAACTGTTAAAATACAGGGTAAATTATATTTGATTAAAATATTAAATTATTTCAATAATGCTTGACTAGTTACATTCATTTTCAAAACCATTGTTGTGATGATATTTCTGCTTAATAATTGTCATAACTTATAATTTAAAAAGTATCTAGATCGTTCAAAGGTGTGCTTTTTATTTAAGCAATCACTTTTAGACATTATCTATTTGTAACTTGGCATGTTAATTTAAATTTAAGACTTTTCTTTCAAACTCTATAAATATTCACGGCATCAATTGTTTGTGCTGTCTCAATTATATTTCAAGTGATCTATTTAATCGGAGAGAACCTGTGCATAATTGTCATAATGTTTACTTGGAGCTCTTTCAATATAATAATTTTTGTCATGATCAAAAACATGGTCAGTGTGGCCGCAGTTATGTCCACTTTTTTGATCAGTATTTATGCCAAGATGGTTATCGACAAGCAGAGTTATGATGATGGTCTACTCAAATTTTAACAAGTTCAAATGTTAAAATATTTATTTCTTATTTCAATATTAATTCTAAAAGTGTCAAATATTTGAAAAATAAATATTTAGTAAACTAATTGACTAAGCTCGCCATTCTTTCACCAGTTTTAGACTGAAATTATACTAATTTGTACCGGCTGATGCCGTTGAGAGCCACTCATAGACATGAGCATGACTACAAAATGATTTAACAAGAATAAAAAATTTGGGTACAGTTTTTCTCAACATTATGTTAAAAACTAAAGTAATGGGTTCAAAATATTATTATTATTGTAAGATACTTCAAAACGCCCTTTCTTGTATTAAATAAGTTCAGGGATGGCCAAGCTCGACAACTCTAGGTGAGGGGCCTAGGGGATGCTTTTCAAAAAAAATGTCTAGAGTGGGTATACCTGTATTGTTAAACTTTTTACAAAATTTATGCCGGTCAAAACTCATCGGATTTGAGCGTTAAATTTTTTGAGGTAGAGGGTGGGGGTCAGAGATCTACCCCCTTCCTTTGTCCGTCCCCAAAAAAACTCATAATAAATTATTGCATAATATTTATATATGCTTAAAATACTGAATAATTTATCTGGCTTCTTTTCTAGCAAATTCCAAACTTTAAATAGACAATAATAATTAATTACATTTAAAATTAAATTTGATGTTCACCTTGCATAAATTATTATTAGTTTCTATAATTTAAAAAATACCAAGCCGATTTTATTGTCATTTATTGAGAAATCGTTGAAAGTGTAATGTCCAAGGTTCTTCATCTTGGACAATTCAAACAAAACTGGGGGTTTTAAAGTTTTGAATTTACAAGAAAAGAAGCTAACTAGATAAATTGTTAGTTATTTTGATTGAATTCGCATTAAAAGCACTCGCTTTCTAATATTGATAATAATCAAGGTCAAGTTCATTGGAAAACATGCATAAATTTCATAGTAAAGCGACGTATTTTTAATATTACTCTAACACACCTTTAAAAAAAATTATTATTAAAGTCATTTTATTATTGGATTATTTGCCAAAAGGATTATTCCATCAATTGATTTTCATTAATATCAAGGTCAATTACAATAACAAATCATTTTAATTAAATAAGAAATACATAACTATTTTGATCATTCAATTATTGGCATCAGAACGTAAAGGTTACTAATAATTACTACAAACCACTATTACATATCTTGGTAATAATGAGTGGACATAATTGTTTTTTCAAATTTGTCAAGACAACAATAATTACAATATTTGTCTTTACAATAATCGTACTTGGATATATTTTTGGTATTTCCATTTCAAGTCTGTCACATGTTTATAAGACTCAGGAATTAATGCAAGAGCAAAGGGATGAAGTGCGTAAGTAAAACATAAATTTTCTAGTTTATAAATGAACATTTTTCTTGATAAACTACTACACCCAAACCTGACTATAAATTCCTGACTATAAATTCCCCTCTTTACAATACTTCCCTCGTTATCGCCCCTTAACTTTGCATGTCATTTTCATTGCATTAGTTAATATTAAATAAACTTTATAATATTGACTAATTTGCTAGATTACCTGAATTTATCTGAACCAAGTGAAGGATTATATAAACGTTCAACTGTGTTAGAACATTATTCTCTACATTAATCTTCATTTTAATAAATACTAATTTTATGATTATGTTAAGAAAAATGACCTTATAAAAACTAATTTAACAATCATAATATTTAATTATTGTGTTGCAATCATCAATGTCTAGGAAGTTTAAAATGACCCAAGTAAGAATTTTTTTTTAAAAATTGATCATTAATTTTGCGGATAAACAATCGGGAATTGAATAGACCAAGTATATAAATTTATACAAGGTCTATTTGTCTACTACTTTCTGCTTATTTATAAATTACAGTTTTGACATTCTTAACAAGCAAATATTTTAAAATGTTGCTCTAAAATGTTTGTTTAAAATTGTGCTTTTCTCTTAAATAATTGTTTAAAAACTTAAAATAATTGTAACTTGGTATTTCATTTTCAATTTAAGTCTTAAAAGAATTTTTTTCAAACTCTAGAGGTATTCACGACATCTATGATTGTTTGTGCTGCCTCAATTATATGTCAAGTGATCGGGTTAATCGGAATCATCAAAGAGAACTTATGCATAATTCTCATAATGTTTGCCTGGAGCTTTTTCAATCTAATAGTTTTCGTTATGATCAAAAACATGGGCGCCGGTGTGGCCGCAGTTATGTCTACCTTTTTGATCGGTATTTATGCCAAGATGGTTATCGATAAACAGAGTCATGAAGATGATGATCTTCTCAAAATTTAACAAGTTCAAATGTTAAAATATTTATTTATTGTTTTGAAATTATTTTTTAATGTGTAAAATATATACAAAATAAAATTTATTTAACCAGTGCACTATTTCACCAGGTTTGTCAATTTTTTACTAGTAATATTCAGCTTGTATCTATGCCAGTGAGTACCTTGGACAAATTTCCACCACTGAAATAACTTTTAAGAAAAAATCATTAAAAACTGGAAAAATAATTTTGAGTATTATTTACAGTTTAAAAGTTAAACGAGAAAACAAAAACACTTTATTAATGGAATTGGATAATGTCCAAGGTTAAATAACTTGTAGCTCCAGACATTTGCGTCAAAAACTGGAATTGAAGTGAATCGTATTGAAATGTTTACAATTTTCTACTCAAATATAAACCATTAAAAACATTTTCATAATATTAAGCAATAATTTCATCAAATGTTTATTATTATATTCCTGCATAATTACGAACTATTATTTTTTTTCTTGCAACTAATATTTCTTTGATATTGTTATGGCACATTATTTAAAAATATTATGCGAATATAATCGATAAATTGAAGAATAAAGAGTTATCAAGAAATGCTCATGATCAAGTTCATGAGAGAACCAGAATAGTATGATTTGAAAGAGCTTTCACTGAATGTAAGACTTATTTAAAATATTAGATTAAAATATGAGATAAAAAAGTTTTCTTAGAAAATTTATTTTTCACGGTACCAGGTAAATATTATTTTAATTCTGCTTAAATAGTAATGTTTTCAACGAATAAAGTTTTTGTAAATTATTTTGAAAAATGATTTTCACTCGATATGAATAATGAGAATTAGCGTAAGAGTCGATGGGTTTTCCATTTTTCATCATCGATAAGAACTGTACTGACGCGTAAACAGGGTTCTTTTTAATTACTAATTATTCTGATAATTATATGTTACAAGATCATATCAGCTGAGATTATTATTAGATAGAATTTTTAATGTGAACAAGAATAAACATTCACCGTTTTTTCATTTTTTATTTCCTATTAATGAAAGAAGTGAAACAACCCTGATCAAATGTACTAAGAAAGCACCAATAACTTTATTTTTATTTGGAGTTATCGTGATTGTTTATTACAGTTGTGTTACTGAAGTACTCTTGCAAGTTATCATCAAGCATGGTTTCAGACAAGATAAAAATGATTAAGCAAGTAAGTTGCATTACCTAGTAGACTATTTATAGATAGACATTGGGTTATTAAAGAAAACATCTGGATTATTGTCAGTATTATCTACTTGGTAATTGTGAATGCAAACATTTGAGGTGAGCATGGGCATTATTTTATTGAGTGAAGTTTATGATTGAAGATAAACTGTGAACATAGACTAGAGATTGGTACTGGTAAAATTAATTCAGAAATCATCAAATTAATTTGAAATGTCATTAATACATAAAATATTTATCTTATTAATTAAATAAAGCATTAATCATTTGAAAAAATATTCATTTGATCATTAATCTTTTTCTAATGAATAAATTAAATGAGTAAATGTCTTCACTCATTTATTATTGATTAAAGGTGAAAATAATATTTTGGAATAAAAAAGATAAGTTCACTAATTTGACAAAATAAAATCTATATAAGTATAGACAATTTACGGTTTAGGTTTGTAATTTTTATTGACTTGTACATCTTATAATAACTTTCAAGGGCACAAAACTTACTCTTTCTAATTCTAATATTTATGGTTATGATAATTTTATTCTGTAAACATAAATAATAATTTACACAATAAATTACAGTTGAAAAACGCAAACCACAGAATTCATTACAACTCGCTTTCTCTCTCTCTCTCTCTCTCTCTCTCTCTCTCTCTCTCTCTCTCTCTCTCTCTCTCTTTCTCTCTCTATAATTCATTTCCAGATGCCATAATATTCAAGGCTGAATTCGCAGAATTCACGGGTTCCACCAGACATAGTAGGCACTAAAATAATGCTAAGCATCATATTATAATTGCCCAGAACACCATATCCTAACTGCTTTCCACTCAGTCCAAGGTTTATTGCTATAATGCAAAATACGAGGGAAAATATTGATGGCATTCAATCTTTGTTTTGTTGCACATCACTAAACATCACTTCTGGTCTCAGTTAGAATGGCTGAAGAAAATTGCTCCACTTTCAAATGTGTTAAGATAACACTCATTGTGTTATTTGTGCTTGGTGTTATTTTATTCACCTGTATGATCGGTATTTCGATTATTGGCTTAACAGCGGTCAATTCCGACCATTCCCTCAAACCCCCCGAAAAAGATGCGGCTAGTGAGTATAAAATTAAACATTTACTTAATTAGGGATGACCAAGCTCGGAGGCTCTAGAGGGGGTATAGGGGATGGTTTATCGACAAAAACACAAACGGGGACCAAGGTAAAATACAAGCTGGGGTTTTTTTCAATTCTAGGGGGAAACCCAGAATTTCTGATCTATGGGGGTCAGATGTCAACCCCTGTACTAAATAGTTTTTCTAATAGTTTCCTGAATGTCATTAGTGCTATACCAAACTTATGTAAATAATCAAGTGAAATTTTGTATTCATTAAGCATTCAATGAATACGAAATCAATTATAGACCATGTTAAGTTTTTCAAATAAAATCTTTAGTCAACTATCTATAAGAATGACAAACTAAGCATGCTCATTATATCTAACATTAAAATTACAAATTGTAAATGATCACTTAATTTGAAATAGAAACCGTGCTCACCACTTCACTGATCATATTTTCCGTTTCATTGGTATTCGAATTAATTGGTCTGATTGGAATTGTCAAAGAGCATATGTGTATAATAATCACCATGTTGGTCTTTAGTATCATAAACATAATAGTAGTGATTATGACGGGAAAGATCGTGGCGGCTATAGGTACGATTGCATGTACTGCCCTGCTCGGATATTATATCAAGATGATTCGCGAAAAGAATCGTGACAACAACAACAGTATTCCTAAAGCTTGACAAGCTCAAATGTCAACTAATCACTTATTCAAACATTATTTAGTATATGTCTATAAAATAATCATTTTTATAAATCTTTATAGATTTTGAGTCATTCTAGTAAATTGATTCGCAATTAATTTTTATAAAGCGTTAATATAGATTATACAATTATCATGCCAAAATATTTGTCATTAATATGAGCTTATTTTTTAATAAATAAAAAGTGAACTTGTACCTTACATTGCATTCTGTTTATGTCATATGTTATAAATTATAATATTTATGGGTATTATAAATAAACATAAATAAAAATTTACAAAATAATTTACAGTTTAAAAATCACAAAATTCATTACAACTCTCTCTCTCCCTTTCTCTCTCTCTCTCTCTCTCTCTCTCTCTCTCTCTCTCTCTCTCACTCACTTTCTCACGCACACACACACACACACACACACACACACACACACACACACACACACATCTTAATGTTCAAGGATGAATCTATTTTAATTCACAACACATGACAGGCGATAAATAAAGTGTTTGTTCGTTAACCCATTTGTATCATACAATTTCCGAAATGCTTTGCACTCAACTCAAGGCTTATTACGATTCAACACATCTCAGTCTTTTTAATAACTTTCATCACTAAACATCACTTATATAATGGCAGAAGATACTAGTTCTAATTTCAAATGTGTTAAGACAACTCTAATCGTGTTATTTGTGTTAGGTGTGATATTTTTCATCTGTATGATTTTGTTGTCAATATTTAGTTTCGACCCCACCCTTGAATCCATCAAAAAAGATGAAGCAAGTAAGTGTAAAATTCGCCCTGTTTTTATATTTGTTACTAGGGTTCAAAAATCTTTTCAAATTTTCCTTTTGCGCTAATTTTTAAAAATTAAATGAGCATTTTATTTGAAACATCTAGAAAAGTTACTGATCACATCACTGGTCATATTTTCCGTTTCATTGGTGTTCGAAATAATCGGATTAATAGGAATTATCAAGGAGAACTTATGCATAATAATCACCATGTTGATCTTCAGTATAATAAATATAATAGCAGTACTAATGACCGGAAATATTATAACTGCTCTGGGTTCAATTGTATGCACGGTTTTACTTGGATATTATGCCAAGATGATTCGTGATAATAATCAAATTAGGAACAGAAACATTAAAACTTGACAAGCATATCTGAATGCCTGAAATTCTCATTTACAAAGCTCATAAATAAAAATATTTATAAATTTGACTCGAACAAAATTAATAATTTATATTTAGCCTTTGTAATTTATTTTCGTGTTTATGTTTATATAAATTATCTCATTATTTATTCACTAACTTATTATTAAGAACATTTTTTTCAATAAATAAAAATATTGACATTTCATTGTATTTCAAATTGAATAAACAAAATTTCATCCCGGATATGATGAACTTTGTTTATTCTTGATCAATAAGGTCTATTTTTATTTAATATTTAATGTAATAGTTGTGTTAATTAATTCAATTTAATTCAGTAAACATTTAACGGAAATTTAAAAGAATGACTTCCTAAACCAGGGATGGGCAAGGTCCTCGACCTAAAATTTAGTGGGTATTCTTTGCCTAGAATCTAAGAAGTCCGCTCGAAATCAAAAAGTAGGGGCTATATCCCCTTGCTCATCCCTTAATTCTTCAAAGTAATTAATTTTTATCTTATTTACAGTTCTCTCTCTCTCTCTCTCTCTCTCTCTCTCTCTCTCTCTCTCTCTCTCTCTCTCTCGACACATTCCCTAATGACATAATGATCAAGGCTGAATTATTTTTAATACTTAAGTTCAGACACAGCCGGCGCTCAGAATAAGTTTAGCACTTTCTTATGGACAGAATTTCCAAATTTGTCACTCAATTCACTCAATTCAAGGTTTATTGCGATTTGTATTTGAAATATGGAATAAATCACATTTATATTACTCACTCGCTATTCATAGAGGCTAACAAATAACCACGTTAATTATTCAAATTAATAATGAGTGAAAATAGAGCTTGCTTTTTGTGTGTTAAGATAACCCTAATTGTTTTAGTGATAATGGGAGCGATTGGTCTCGTGTTTATGATCGGCACATCCATAAGTGGTCTGTCAGCCAATGATTCCAACAATAAGCAAACACCTGAACAAAAAAATGAACGTAGTAAGTTTAATATTTCAAGTGTCAGTTTAAAAGTAACACTGGTAAAATACAAGTAATTTAAATAATCTACTAACTTTTAATATTCGACTAATATCTGAACCAATAGGTTCTAGGATCGAATCCCAACATATTAATTATTTTTATTTTGACTTTAAAAATATCAAATAATTATTTTTATTAAAGAAAATTACTGAAAAATATAATAATTAATATTCAAGATAAAAAATTAATTGAAATTTTAATTATTATGGTAATGATAATTAATAAAACAAGTTCGGATCAAACCTAATTCCCACTACATTAACATCCATATGAAATCTCCATCAAAAATGGCCGGGTAGAACGACAAAACTATATACTACATTCTTACTTCGTTAATGTAGTGAAAAAATGTTCAAAACATAATGTTAAAATTATGAAAAAAATTATTGTATGGTTAGCATTCGATCCTAGAACCTATTGGTTCAGAGCCCAATGCTTTAACCACTTGACCAAGCAAGTTGTCTTTCAAAGCATTAACAATTGACTGTTTTAGTAATTAACTCTCAAATGAAGAATGACCTAGAATCGTACCCGTTTGCGGGTGCAATCAAAATTTTTGACCATAACTAATTATGATTCCTTATAAACTTGCTAATATAATCAGTTTTGCGCGTTTTAAAATTAGCTTCTAAATCGTTAGTTATATTTCATTTCAATCTTTAGAGAATGTAATGCTGGTTAAACTGATCACATATGTGGTGCTCTTGGCAATGCAGGTGATCGCCCTCTTTGCTATTATCAAGGAAAACCTGTGCATGATCGTCACAATGTTTGTCTTTGGCATTATCAACGTCATTTTGGTCTTGATATCAGGAAATGTCATAATGGCTCTTGGCCCAATAATTAGTGTCATTCTCATCGGGTATTATGCCAAGATGATTTACGAAAAGCGTCATTACTATAGTGGAAATAGTAATGCTAAAGTGTAACTAGTTAAAAATGTGTTTGAGAAGTTAAAAGTTAAAAATTTTTTGAATAAAATTAAACCGAATTAAATTTTAAAAATTATATTGGGATTGTGTTGACCAAACTCATTTCAAAGCTAGGCTCCAGACAGAGTTGGCGTTCAAAATAAGCTTATCTTAATTTTTTTATAAACAAAATCTCCAAATATGTGTTTCACTCAATTCAAGGTTTATTCCGATTTGTATTTGAAATGTCAAATAAATAATACAATCGAACCTAGTTATAAACTTGCACTTTATAATCCCTTCCCTGGTTATACTCACTCAATTGTTCAAGTCATTCTCATGAAAATAACATTAAGGTTAATTTATTACAATGCAATATAATCCTGCTATAGTTGTATAATCTCAACTCGTTATAATCTCTGAACCAAGCTTCGGATTATATCCAGGTATGACTGTATTTATGTTACTTTTATTAATGAAAGGCAAAAATAAAAAGGAAAATAATTTTCTTTAAGCTCAAAGATTTTGATAACCTCGATCATGTACTTTACTCTTATCTAATAAATAGAACATAAATAGAACTATTAAAACTACCTACACACTTTTTGATAAGTTCAAACAACAAAAATTATCTAGGCTGTCAAACGTTTAGCATAAAATTATTATTTCAAGTACATTTTTCAAAGTCAAAGTCAACTATTTATATCGATTTTCGAATATTGTTTGTATACAAATAAAATTGCCATGGAGAAGTTTTATATAATTGTTATGAAAACGTTCGTGGATAAGTATAAAACTAGGAAATTATTAGTGATTAATTATTCCATGTTTATCGTGAAAAATTACAGTAGATTTAAAGGCGCTTTTCTTGATACATTATTTTATTAGAAAAGAACCAAAGTTAACATGGACATCACAAAAGAAGGTTTTAATCATTTATTTGCCCAAAATAACAATCGGCTCTCTCGTCTCAAATACACCATGATACTTTTGGCTCTTTTGAATTCTATTGTTACAGTTACTCTAACTCTTTTCTCCTTCAAATGGATAAATGAACATGTAACTTATGTTGACTTTTGTTATACAAGTAAGTAGACTTGGTGTTATTTAAAGAGTATTCATTATATTTGATTAGGATTTGAATATATGGGCATGGTCAAGATTGTCATCTCTCTTCAATTAGCCTATCAATTGATACTCTCTGTGTGTGGTATAATGGGTTTGAGCATAATCGTTTTGTCTATTCTTGGAGGTGTAATGATCGTGGAGCATGGTCTATTGTACTTGAAATTGATGTTATCCTTGGTCACTATTATAATGTTCTTGTTATGTAGTTATGCTTTGATTTATACCATAATCTATGGAAAGAAAAGAAAGAGAATTTTCAGGACAATTGTGCCAGAGCAAACTGATCAAAAATTTTAAAATACTTTTAATTACACTTGTTAATTATACAAATTTACACTCATATGCTCTCGTAGTTTAACCTGAACAAACATGTTGATTACTAAACTAACTTATTCATAGAATTTAGAATTACCTAATCAAGGTGATAAAATACAATGAGCTACTCCTTAGTTCCACAGCAAATGTGATAGGTATCATCTGTATAATCTTGCAAAATAGAGAAATATTTTTAAAAATCTATTAACGATTATAATTTATAAATGAGGTTTTAAATGAGCCAGCTATAAAATTACGAAGTATTTATTATTATTCATTTTTATTCATCTTAACGTTTAAAACACTCAAGGTGCAAGTTTTGAATAAAGAATTTGTAAGTGATAACTCACCTAGTAATATTAATTGAATATAATATTACGAAACGTTTATAAGATTTGTGTAAATGGAATCAAAATACAACACCCGGGTATTACGGGAGTGCAGAGGAATTATCCACATCATTAATGCGATTGTAGCAATTCTAGCTCTGGCCACTACCTATCACTTCGGTACTTATACAATCTTTAAGCTGTACTGTAGAGATGGTTATGAACATCCATCTGATTTGCCCAGGCGAATACAAATTTACAAGTTAACAGTGAAATACCCGTTCAAATTCGAAGGACAAAACGTATCCACACAGAAAAACTGTAACAGCACCATGGAACAGACAGTAAACCTTTCGAATATGGACTTGTCCAGTTCTGCCCAGTTCTATGTGGCGACGGGTGTATTGAGTTTTCATTATTCGACGGCTATTTTAATATATTACGTATTCGGTAGTCGTCATTATGAGAGCAACCCATTCCTTGCAGTCATCGATTTATATGCTAGCGCAACTCTTACAATTTTTTGGTTGGCGGGAACTTTGGCTTGGACCTTTGGGGTAATGGACCTCAAATATTATACAAAACCGGAATATATCTTCAATTTAATTGAATTCTGTGGCAAAGAGAATATAAACAATGATGTGGGTGGCTTTTGTCTCAATAGTTACCCTGGCAAATATATGCTTTTGAATTTTTCACTGTTATTTGGTTGCTTGAGCATATTATTTTGGGCAATCAATTGCGTACTTATCCATAGAGATATAAAAATCAAGAAAGGACAAACTGGTGACCAAATCAAACATGATAAAAATCCAAGTTCTCATAGGCTAGTTAGTCTTCTCACTTGTTGTTTGTTCTCGATTATTGTATTTGGTTGTATAGCAGGGAAGGGATGGTATAAAGAAGGCAAGATAGAAAAGTGCCTTTTCAATCATGAACATAACGCTTGCAGATTCGGAAGTGGACTGGGGCTATTTTGTTTCTGTACGAGTATTATATTCATCATTTTGGAAATATTAACTCAATCCCTACCAAACTTTAAAATAAAAAAATTTGCCATGGTCATGGAGTTGGCATTTTCAATAGCATTTGCTGTGCACTATATGATATGCTCTTTCTTTTTGGGGTTAGCATGGAGTAAGTCCTCTTACCCTGATTATGGAATAGGAATTAATTGTTGTAGGGCAGCCATTGCTTTCTCATTCTTATCAATTTGGTCTTGGATTGGAAGTGTTTATTTTGCCATGGTAGGTTTGAAGAAGAAGGAAGATTTTAAAACTGATAGTTCATTGACCCATCAGGAATCGGGCAAATAGCAATTATTTAAAAGATCAAGTGACAATTATCTAGTAAAAGAGAATAGACGATCTATTTTCCACTTAAAATTAAGAAAGTTAAAATTATATGTGTTTCAAAAAAACAGAATAAATTTAATTACCTTGCTTGTGTATATTAAATTTTACCATATTTAATTATTTTATGCGTCAATAACAGAAAGAATTAGAAAAAATTGTTTTTGTTAGACAAAATTTACCTGTACACTTGTTGGTCAATAAATCCTATTCAACACCAATACGATATTGTCATGGTGATATTGTTATTGTAATAATAATGAATAAATGAAATAAAGTCAAGTGATCTAAAAAAATTGATTCAAGGCTTTTGTGTAAAGACCTTAACATTGAAAACCAAAATTAATTTTCAACAATTTTAATTTGAGACAAAAAAATGAAACTAGGTAATTACTCACGTTAAATAATGACTTTAAGCAATCTAATCTTAATCAAAATTATATTATTTATCTGGTTAGCAATTTCCAAGCCAGCCAAGACCTTAATTGGCATGGCCAAATTGGAATTGAGCAAAGTATCTGAAAAACGTTACCTGCACATTTTCAGTGCGTTTAATTTGGTTAAAGTTATCCTGTCACTGTTATATCTTCTGGAATTGATCGGATCAATAGCTCTGCTCTTCTTTGGAACTGATTGGCTAATCAGAGAAGACCGCTATTATGGCCAGGGTAGGTAATCACAATAAATCAACATGTTTGACATGAACTATCTTGTTACTAGAATCAAAAGGCATGAATTTTTGGGGACTGTTCACTTCAGTGGGTTTAGTCTATAACCTGGTCTTCTCTTTGGTGGGTTTAATGGGAGTGATTGCACACAGCAAGGTCATCATGTTTGTTTGGAGTGTGCTGGGCACAGCAACAATGATAGCTCATGGTGTGCTCTACACCTGGTTCTCATCAAATCTTGTCGCGATCACAATGGTATTGAGTGCTGTCTATGGAGTGATGATCCATAAGAAGAACAAGCTAAGTTACCAAGATTCAGAGGCTCTAATACAAACTGATCACAGATTCAACCCGGTAAATAAAACTAGTATTTAAATGTTAGAATAAGAATACGAAACTAGGTTAAAACTTGGTAAAATGTTTGCAAACTGAACAAGCGCTTTTTAAACAGATAATGATGACACTTCTACAAATACTAAGAATTTTCAACCCGGTCATTACATTGGCACTTGCGTTGACAGCGTTTTATATGACCTACTATTTCACCACTTTCACCTCGTTCAAATACACGTTGAGCTGTGAGACTAATAGCAGTACAGGGCAAAACATTATTAATAATCGCATCCAACCCCAACCAGGTCCCCTACTGGACAATCATACAGAACAAGACATTTTATTCCCTATTAAATACCCCTTCAACTTTGAAGGCCAGAGTATTACTGTTCAGGAAAGTTGTATTTATGGCAGTGACGTAAGGAAATACCACTATTCAGAACTGGACCTATCAAGGAAAGCAAATGTTTATGTGGGGAACTGTATGGTCAGCTCATTCTATTCGGTCCTAAGCTTAATGCTCTACACAATTGGTTTTCGCATTTATTCCACTACACCATTCGCTCGAATCTTTTGTGTGAGTTTGAGTGGTATTCTGACCCTGGTCTGGTTGTTTGCCACATCTGTGTGGACCGTGGGTCTGCTCGAACTCATGCACTTTACAAGATCTCAACATATTGCAAGATTGTTTAGATTCTGTGGCAAGGCAAATGGATTGTGTGTCTACAAGTCTGGTTATACCACGGATACCCATCCTGCTGGTTTCGAGGATCTCATTTTAGCGCTAATGTTCGGCTATTTGAACTTGCTCTTATGGGCGATCAGTGTTTGGATAATCATCGCAGATATCAAATTCTATCGCAAACAAATGGTTGACCTCAATGTGTCTAGCCAAAATGAGAAAAATGGCGACCAATTCATTGACATCATTAATGGCAAACCCATTACAGATTAATTTATTAATAATCTTGCTCTTTTCAATTTAATACACTTTAAAAAAATAAATTTATATTTGGATTAAGAGTCTGATCCAAATGCAGATTCTTAGTTACAAATACAAAATGCATGGATTAAACTTTGAAAAACGTACATAGTGGTTTATAAATTATTCTATTATAATTATTTCTAAATAAATTCCATATTATATAAAGATAATCTAACAATTATTGCAAAGCTTACAGTTGTATCTCTTTTCATAATTTATTTGAGATCTAGATTACTTTAAAAGCGGATCCAATCAAAATGTCGAATGTTCAAAATGTCGAATGTTCAAAATGTCGAATCATCAAAATGTTGAATAATTTAAAATTATTCTCATTGTTGCTTCATTACACATTTTGACCAGGTGAATTATTTTAATTTGCAATTTTATCCACAAACGATTTATTTTAGAATTACCATGTACCCCCTTGATTTTTTTCAAAAGTGTTGAGATTGGTTTTGAAAAATTACCTTTTCTCATTTAGAGTTAAATTATTAGAAAGTTTTTGGGCAAAATCAAATTAATTTTTAGTAGAAATATTGAAAATAAGATTTATTGCAATTTTATTGTATTAAATGTTAGA
>JAQGCS010001001.1:0-16318 GCA_034702105.1 Fuscozetes fuscipes
GAGAGAGAGAGAGAGAGAGAGAGAGAGAGAATTGTCAGTAAGAAATGTGTTGAAAAAATTCATTCTTCAGCTTTGAAAAGTAAAATCCATTTATTTTATACCATTATTTTGCATAATTAGAACATAAATCATAGCTTAGAGTTAAAAAGAGAGAGAGAAAGAAAAATAAGATAAGAACTAAAATAAAAGTCGTTCGACTCTCGCACTCATTCTTGATATCTGTTTTATATATTACTTATTAGTTATATATTACACTCTTTTAATAATAATTATATATATAAGTTATTTTAGAAGAAATCCTATCATATTATTAAAACTTCAGCAAAAAATTTATTGAAAATTATTTTAAATGATTCGTTTCCACTGATTAATGAATGAATGAATTGAGAAAATCGTATAACAAATCATATGATTATTAATTAAGATATTTAACACATATTTCTCTTTTGCAGACAATTTATATGAATCAATGAAATAATAACATTCAGGAACTGAATGAAATTCAGCCGATATTTGACTGACAGTTAACATTGGAGGCAAATGTTTTGCTCCACTCTGTTATTGTGTATAATGTCTGAGAGCTCAAGAAGCCGGTGCTCTCGTGTGTTGGCTGTCAAATATGATAAAAGCGGTTCTAAACACTATTGATATACCAGAGTAATAGTATATATGTATATAACTCGAAAACAAATTACATTTTAAGCTTTTAAACTATGACACATCATCTGTCCAGTGCTCTGTGTGTAGGGCTCCGGTAGTAATTGCTATCGACTGTCGAACACAAGTGACGGAAAGAGAAGACTATTGATTAAAAGCATTTGATTCCAGTCTGAAAGGTATACATAAAGAGCAAAATGAAAATGACTTTTTGCCAGTAATTCACAAATAGTGGTGCCATTATTGCTATCATTTAGGGGTCAAGTCGTGTGAGAGACCCTTTAATCGCAAATAATAGCGACTAAATGCTAACCACTTTTCAAAGGCGACGAAAATTTTTCATTTTGGACTCATTTTTCTTATTCTTAGTTCAGTCTCTTATGAATGACAACAGGAGTCGAGTCTCTCATAGATTTTGTTCGACAGAAAACACATTTCTCTCTATAGGATGTCCCGAACTATTGGCCCTAAACTCACATTTTTTGGTCTCATTCTGTGCACTGAACACAACATTTCACATAAAAGTGTGAGAGAAGAGCTAAAGAGTGGTGTAGTTATACTCTTCTATTGTCAATACTGTTGCTCAACGACATTATGGGAAACGGTATGGCCTCACACAATAGCGAGTACGCGCCCAGTTGTAGCCGTCACAAAGTCATTGGCAATGAGATGTGCACTACCACACCAAATATTGCGAACGGAGGGCACTTCTAACACAGTGCTGAGCTATCGGTGCCCAAAATCACATTTGTCTATAGAGAGGAGCAGTGATACCCCTTCGAGTAGTGCTGGCTGAGGTACAGCATCCCATCCCGATGACTATTATTGATAACAGCTGCTCTATCGGTGCCAAATACAAGCCATTACCCAATAGTATGGCACAAGTAGTCAATACGAGAATATTGTTGTCGGGAGTAATGCATAAAAAATAGTTTTGTCGACTTCTCTCTCATTCACTTCTATGCAAATTCGGTTTTGACGGTACGATTCAGTTCAAGACTCGAGAGAGTGAGTGACTGAACACTGATTGTTAGGACAGGACGGGCTTCACAGAAGAGGAGACGATTGGGCCCACAATAGTGAACCAAATTGTGCTACAATTGTGTGTGACTTAGCACTAGTGAGTCGCTCTTTTGCGGGTCAAACGATTATCTTCTGGTGAATGGACACCAAAAGGTAATACAGGTCTGACTTTCACAGCACTGAATATATCTGTTTTCAATTGGCGTCAAAGCGGGAGTCAAACCAGTGTTGAGGCCATACCGATAGCTCAGTCACACAAAATGATCGTTGACTCAAAAAGCAAACATTTGCCAAAACTGGGCTCTGACTGACTGACTAACTCATAGCTAAACAAAACTCAAATCACTGAAGACTTGACTGACTTTTTGAGCAAAAAATTGTTGGCTTTGGAGTCAAAGAACAAACACTAAAACTAACGACAAATACAAACTCTAATACCAGTAATAATAGGAATTATTTGTGAAAAAAGTATCAAAAATATTAGTTTTGAGGCCAAATGCGAACAAAACGGGACGACAACCAGAACTCTGATCAGTGCCTCAACCAGTGGTTCAGTGAATAACGATTTTGAATATTAATATTGTTTTATACGATTATCGTCTGATAATCTGTTGTATCGCTAATAGAAATTCTTTTGAGGCAATTATGAGCGCATTATATAAAATATAAGAAAATTCTCTTCACTCAAGTCGTGCTGTGCTGTGAATTCAAGGACAGTAACATTTTGTTCGTCAAATAACTAATGCCTAACCAAAAGGCAAACCAAAGGCATGACCAACACGTATGAGAGAGTAAACGTCCGAACATTACAGACATATACGGCACTGGCATTACTTCTTTGAGTCGGTTTGCACGCAGAGAAAGACCAAAAAGAGAGGAATATCAGAGAATGAGACGAATGCGAGAACTCTGACGAGGATTCCCTGCAGTTTTCAAATGGCAAATATCTATAGCTTTGTAGCACTGTTTGAAAGCACATTACCTGTGGCTACACCTCTACTCTCTTCATATATTCTTATTGTTATTCACTGTATGCTCGCTAACTACGGGTATAGCCACCGCACAGTAGGTTACGGCACCGGTGAGAGGCCAGCAATACATGTGACTGGAGGGACAGAATCGAAAATATATTTATTTGATTCGCCAATGAATTGCAGCACAACTGAGGACTGGATTACAGACACCGACAAACAAAA
The DNA here is from genome assembly GCA_034702105.1 of Fuscozetes fuscipes. Classification (NCBI taxonomy): domain Eukaryota; kingdom Metazoa; phylum Arthropoda; class Arachnida; order Sarcoptiformes; family Ceratozetidae; genus Fuscozetes; species Fuscozetes fuscipes. The sequence continues at coordinate 2,877 of JAQGCS010001001.1, forward strand.
TGCGATCATATTTTCTAATATCACTGACTATAAGGTATTCCATCTCTGATTAAATGCATTTATTTTAAAATAACGAAGGGATGGATTGTTAGCTCATAGAGAGTAGAAAATGCATTATTCATTAGACCGGTTACTACTCTCTCCACACTCTATACTCTAATTTTAATGATTATTTTTTTGGCAATATTTCAAACGCAGTGCACACACACACACACACCACATATACATACGTCTTGTAGACTGTGCTAAGACTGTGCAACAAAACACTAAAATATATAATGAGTTTATAAGCTTCTGCTCATATAATACCATCAAATTCTGTCGTTTAAAACTATTTTATATATAAAATATATTTTCTTCTAATTTCAATATTCTTGATATTCATTAGATATGAGGCGAGTATTCGCTAACGACTAAGGATTGGTCACAAAGAATGTGATGATTCATCTCATCTATAAATCGAGAGCCCAACCAAACAACAAAATTAAACGTAATATTCGTCTCTGAAAATAATAATCAATAGCTTTCATAGTAATTATAATCCAATTTGAATTTTGCTCGAATTAAAACTAAAAATTAAATCAAATTTAATAACAAACCGACAAATTCATATCAGACTATTTGTGGCAAATATTTCTCTGTTCGACAGTGCTTTGGATTCCAATTCTTAAGTACTCAAAAACACTCTTCAGATGTAAAACAAAATCTTAATTACCTAAACAACAAAAGAAATATTCGTAAATACATTGCAATTATAATTAAAATCTCATTTGAATTTGAGATAAATTTTTATGAATTGTTTTGAAAACTTCATAACTATTTATCAATCATTTGTCGGACAACACATTTGAACCGCATTTTTGTGAGTAATTCTATAAAATTGATTGTAATTGTGTTATGTATATTATTACGATAAGTCAAATAACTTTTGGACACTTTTTAACGACAATACCATTGCATCAAATGGTCTGTTGGGTCAAAACTATTTGTTTTAACATAAAAAAAAATTATGGCTTTCCTTAAAATCCAATAGAATGTGATTTTTGACAAAAAGTCGAAAGAAATAAAATGTTTTGAATTGAAAGAGAAGAGACAGTAAAGCACTTCTGGTTTTAAAAATAGGATATTCTATGAGAGAGTTTTCAATGGCATACAATCACTGAATGTTTCAATACTATCGGCCCTACAATCGATAGAATGCCTCTTATTTTATACAACTCTGGAGAGGAAAAAGATAACTATTTTGACAAAAGGATGGCATTTTTCAATGGACACAACACAACAAAATCACAACAGGCTTTTAATGTGTATTCCCCTCATAGGAACAGACAAAACACCGAGTGCTCAGAAGTGCAATAGAGGTAGCATTTGTTGGATTCAAACAGAATGTGAAGACTCATATGAGTTAAAGTGGAAGAGCACAACCCTATTCTCGAATGGTTTTGACTCTCTGTTAAGTACCAGCAGAACAAAACTCTGGCAAAGAATATGAGAGTTGAAGATGTGATCATATATATAGCCTCGAGTCAAATATTAACTATATTTTGCTTACAATGCATTTGAAAGCGAAAAAAAGTTATATCTGTTGTCAGAGAATAAGTCTGAGCCGAGAACTGAGTGAAACATTAAAAACATTACTAACATTAGTCTCACTCTCTGTTAGAGTTCTGTTTTGTTGTGTGTTTTTAATTGCACTCTCTTTGCAGTTAATGTCAATAAATGGTTCAAAAATAATAGTCCGACACAATTATAATTATAATTTCAGTCGACTATAATTATAGACAGAATATCATCAGAGCTGTGGATAAGACTTATAGTATGCATTACTTTGTGACGAAGAAATATTGTCATATGAGAAGTGAGATAATGAATTAATTAAAGACATTTTGAATTATTTTCTTAGTTATGACAACGACTTTATATGAAACACAAACTAATGACTAATTACTTAGTTTTAACTTTTTTTTCATTATTGTGTTTATTGTTTAAAATACACATAAAAATTAGTGTTTGTCTTATGGTTTGGCTCTAAAACAACACTAAACATAACAATAACATATCGGAAATGATATCTCAATAATGGCATATATTAGCAGTAATTTTGTTTCTAATTTATTCTTCACCTAAACTATTATGAAGAAGTGCTGTTCACCTCTCAGCTCAACAACAAGTTATACAATAAAACATTTAATATTTTAATACAATATTAGACAACAGACTCGAGAGTATTATTAGTTGTAAATCATTAGGTTTTGTGAGTCAAAGATAAAGAGAAAGGAGTCGAAAGTCATATGATTTTGCCATTCAATACTTCTGATTGTCTTCTAATGTCAATTGTAGCCAAACACAGGCTCTTCGCCTAATGAGAGGTTGGCATTGATTGCGAACAAAACGGCTCAATGAGAGAAAGGAATGCATTCAATATTACACTTATTCTGAGCGAAGGCATAATTAATGTTAAAGAATATAGACTTTAAAACCCAAACGCAAGAAGTTGTTCACTAAGAATAAGAAGAGTTAATGTAAATCCCGTGAACTACTCGTAACGACTCTCTATTTTCGTGAAGACTCTCTCAGAGTTTCTGAGGACTTATTTTTAGAAAATCTAATGGAAAGAGAGAATACCAGTGCAGGCAATATATACCGAACAGTACTCAATACTCTCCTAAGGAGAGGGAATTCTTCAGAAAAATGTTGTAAAAATAAGTAAAGAAGTGGAAGAAACACAACATTTAACCACACATTCAGTCGACGAAAAATCTAAACGAATTTTTTTTCTCCTTTTTGGCCGAAAAGATTGAATTTCTTGAGCTTAACGTTCATTAAGCAATAAAAACTCTGATACACTCTTAACAACTCATACAAAAATTTCATCTAACAATTGAAAACATATGGTCTCTCTTCATATTATTAAGAGTCAACTCTATAATAACCTGCAACTTATTGTAAGATTTTCTGCTTCTCCTCTGGAGAGCATTGACTTCAATGACTTGAAGGTAAACCGAAATTATGTTTCATTTAATATAAGTCAGTATATCGTATATAAAATACTCATATATGGTATTCAATAGAATTATATTCGTTTAAAAGTTTGTCTGAATTGGTTTGGATTTCATTTCATAACAACAAAAATATTTAATTTAATAGTGAAATGAATGCTCAAAATCAGAGGTCGAATGAAAAGCGAGAAATTTCTCAAATTCTTAGACCAGACGCTGAATTAAATTAAGAAAAATGAAGAATCCTATGAATAAAATATTTATAAATCAATAATTGAAAAATTCTTCGCCGATCATAACAAGCAATTTATTGATAAATAATTGATTAAAACAAATCATATGATTCTGCAAAATAGTCGTCAAGTTTTTTTTGCTTTCAAATCAGTATAGACTCTAATAATCTTTAAATGCAGACAAAAAATGATTGTGAGCTCACATACAATGACTGAATTAATGTTATTAATGCTCAAGACTTGACTGACAACTTTCAGTTTTGAAGAACTTCTTTGAGTTCTCTCTCTCTCTCTCTCTCTCTCTCTCTCTCTCTCTCTCTCTCTCTCCCCTCTATTTTGTGTAAGTTTAAAGACTATCCAATTAAAAGAGAAATCCCAGCAAAACAAGGATATGAAGAATGCAAACACAAATAACTCAGCATTTTCTCAAACAAACTAATAATTATTACAAAACTTTAGTCATTAACTGAAATTTGTGACAATTTTCGACAAAAACATTTGATTTATAGCTGTCATTACAACTGATTATTTCCTATTATAGTTGCTAGATACTCTCGAACAATCAATGGCAAAAATCCCTAAAAAATAATTTACTCAAACAAATAATTATTTGGATAAATATCTATGAAATAGTCGTCAATTTTATGGCTAGAATTGAATTGATGTTAGGCTAAGAATATTCGGTCAAAAGAGTCAAAAGCCATAAAAGATGAGAACATTTCTCTTCACATTTGAAGTGAAAATATTTAAGTTTACGATAAAATAATGCATAAATAAAATGGCAAAACGTTTTGATGCGCTCATGTCTGGTATGACCACAACATATATAAAATGAAAATATAAAACAAGTCAGCAAATGATGGGAGGAGGAGATGAGTGAATCGCATGCAATCGTTTTATATTCAGCCCAAACCCCAGCACACCTGTGCTCTAACGCACACACATATCGACACAGAGATGAGATCAGGTTTGAAGAGATGTTTAGTCAATCCATAAATAGCTGACACACAAGTAGTAAGACTGCAATCGTTTTAATATCTTTACAGCAAAAAAGTTAATGTTATCTAAAAACACATATTTTGCAAAAAGTCTTTTTGTTATTCCTCTCCACTATTCGGGTCTAAAGTTTCATCAAAACACAAGAAAAGGAGAAAATATTTGACACAAACTGAAAATATTTCGATTCATTATTTGTTTGGAAGAAATAAAAGAAAAATCTAATGAAAAGCAAACGTTTATCTCAAATGCAGTTTAAAACTGATTATATTTCTCTTTTATATTTTGACCGAAAATTTTGGTTCGTTTCGATTGTTTGGCTGACGAACAGAACACACGACACAAATGAGAAAACTTATACCATAAGAAATAATAGACCAGTGCTCGCAATACGTGAGGCTCTGTGCAAAATAGCGTTAAAAACAATGCGCTCTGAACAATACCATATGAAATGTATAAAAACATAAAGAGGGGAACGGATAAGAACAGACTTTTTAGTGGTTGCACTCGACTGTAAATTAAACGCAATGCAGACAATAAGATATGGATAGATATATGTATTATAAGATTTTTTGCAGAGAGAGAGAGAGAGAGAGAGAGAGAGAGAGAGAGAGAAGTGAGTGGAAAATATTGTAGGAAAATAGAGGCAATGATTCGGTAGGCATAACATCGAATCGATTTCTTAGACCGTGAATATTAAAAGCAAAAATTTCTCCAAAAGAATAGAAGTAGAGGAGAGAGCAATGGATGTATGCATTGGCGACACAACTCTCACTCTTCTATGCCTTTAGCTTCTCATTCACACTCCAGAAGATTGCTTTTGAAGATGAAGCTCAAGAACAAATGCACTGCAGTGGTAGTGATGGATGTCTATCACTAATATATTGGCTTCAAATTTCACATCTCCAGCACCGATGCTATGCATAAAAATTGCCTCAAAATAAGTACTGAAATCCCGATTTTTTATTCTTCACTCGAAGACAATATATATATTCCGTAAAATATAATACTCTGTAATGAAGGCAATCAAACACTCACTGCACTGATAACGACCTAATAATTCAAAGTCTCAGTTATTTTATTTTAATTTATTTAAATTCTTGGATAAAATTAGTTTAAAAGAGTGAATCAAGAAGAAGAATAAGACGCTATTTTTATCTTCTTCTTGAACCAAGAAGCTCTACCAAATCCTCATAGTTAAGATATGAGAGGACTGCACAGTAAACCCAAAATAAAATATATCATAATTTTTAAATATATAGCGTTTTTATGATAAGAGTTAATAAATTGAGATAAAAATACATTAAAGAGATAGAAATATAGTATAAAACAGGATTAGAAGCCAAACATAAAAAATTGTTGCGAAGATGTGCTACTATTTTAAAACAAGTAAAGAGCCTTTAATTTTCAAGAAATTATTTCCCAAAAGAAAAACAAGTATTAAAATATTGTATTAATTAAGAGAAGAATTACAGCAAATAATATGTTTGTATGAAAAGAAAATAATGGGTTTTTATAAAAATTTCAATTTTTATACTCATTTATGTTTAATGTGAGCCTCAAATTGAAAAACTGTTAAAGTAATTGATTGCAATCGAGTTTAATTTAAATTCCAAACTGAACGCTATGAACGAAACATAACAGAAATGATTGTTATATATATGTGTGTTTTTGAAGAGTTATTTCATTTGCCATAAAATATGTGCAAAACTCATTGAATTCATTAATTGTAATGTAGGTGTTGTTGAAGACATTCAGCACTGAATTCAAAACCAATGCCAATAAAACTTAATCTTTTTATTATTCACTAACAATAAGAATGTGAATAATAATAGGATTTGGAGTCAAGAGATGAGTGCATAACGTCTTATGCAAAGCGTTTCGCATAAATTTTAAATACTTATTACTTTTTTGAGTTATAAAAACCAAAATTATTTATATTATAAGAAAATTACTGCCAAAAATAGCCAACACAACGAGTTTAGGAGAAGAATATATTGTTTTAACAAATACACTAATAATAATAATAATAATAATAATAATGGTTTCGCTCACTCTTTGGCCACAAATAGCAATTTGAGGCAATAAAAAGTCCAATCATTTTATTTGGAAAATAGCCGCCGATTAACACCATTACCGGAGTTAAGAGTCGCTTAAACACTCACTACTCGTCCAACAGGAAGACCACAAAACAATTAAATCGTAAATTTTGATCAGCAATAAAATGCTTTTTTATTTAACACCAGTACTGGCTTTGAGTGATTGACTGTCTTTTTGAATGAACGCATAGTTAAGCAGATGAGGCATCAAAAGCCTGAGTAGAGGTCTAATCAACAGACAATTAAACACTCATAAGACAGATAACCCGATGCCTGACTTTTCCAACTAAATGAAGAGACGATTCGTTTTTCAGAGATGTTATCTATGATGTGAAGTGCGCCTAATATATCATCTAATATTTCAACACAAATACATGAATATATCTCTTCTCTTCAGTTATTTCTAAATAGTGTTTTTTCATACAATGCTCTCATCTGAGTCTCATCTCTTCTATCATTTCAAAGTCACAGATGTGTCGCAGAATAAAGCCTTAAATAAACGGCCAAAACATTACTCTCTTTCGCTTTAAGAGACTAATGGTAGGCACAAAAATTCTTATGTGAGTCTCACAGATATTCTCAATAAAAAATTATTATTTTAGTGCAAACATTAATATAGTGATGATTTTAAATTTCTCAAATTTATTTACTTAATATAAATTACGTGAAATATTTCATAAATTTTCGTAATAGATTTTTGGCGCCAAAATTTTAATCCATAAAATTATATACAATGTAAACTTTGAAATTAATTATTAATCATTATGCCTTTTATTTAAAAAAGGTTTCATCCAGCAATTTTTCAGTATTATTCCAAAATTCTGGACAAATCCCTTCATTTTCAAAAAATAGGGTAAAATTTACATGAAAAATTGCCATAATAATCATTTTTTAATTGTTCAACAACTTTAACAAGTTAATATTGAATTTTACTAAAATTTTTTGAAATTTAATAGATGAAGTTGAATGAAATTTATAAAACTTATATTCTTCCTGATATAATTGTTGAAATATTTCACATGAAATTTTAAAAATATATCTGCAAATCACTAATTAATAGCAATGACAAAAACAACGAGTAAAATAAAAACATATTTGAAATGCTGTTTATTTTGGAAAAGAGCATATGAGTGAAGACCAAAAAAGTGTGCAAAACTAAAATTCATTTGACTCGTAAGTGTGGTTTTTGGTGAAATTGATTATGTGCTTGATAATTTCCTTATTCAATAAATACTCAACGAAAACACAATTGGTTTCGAGTATTTGTGTATATTATTGATGTTTGGAATGTTTGGAGTCCTTCACATTGGAAACAATTTTATGCATTTTAAGTCTAACAGTAATTCTATGCAAACAATTTATTATATGGAGAGTTCTCTCGTGTAAAGTATAACCTCATCTGTACTGTTCGAGTACTCACTTCTTTGGTCAGAATAGGTCATCGATGGGGTTCATGTGCTCAACGAACGCAATCCGAGACGGTTTTGGGCACAAAAATTTCGGTATAGTTTTACGTTATGTGGAAAAGGCATCGAATGCCAGTGCAGTGCAAACGCCAACATCACTCTATTAGACCAAAAGCCTCTCCAAAGGGAAGTTTCGAATTACAATTTGTGGTCCAAATTGTTTATAAGCTATAAAACTCTTATATGTGGAGTGTCTCAGCCAACAAACAAACTTTTTTAGGCTCAACTATAAAAAAAAAGTTCTCAAACTATTGACGAAGGAATGGGTCGGGAATGGTTTGGGCTCTGAATGGGGTTTGAAAAATGGATAAAAACAAATTATTTGAAAGAAAGTCAATTTTTACACAATTTATCGATTTTTTATACATTTTTTACTCGACAAAAGTATGTGTGAGTTAGGGCGAGCACTGCCCACCCCTAACGCCCACACATTAATGTCATAATAGTTAATCACAAGTGATTCGAGGCCTTTGACAGCTTTGTGTCTAATTAGTGGAGAAAATCGTAAAACTCATTCATTTGAGTTCACAAAAATGCAAAACCAATAGTTTGGGCTTAAGATAGAGAGACAGACCATCAGATGTCTGCTCTGCACGCGTTGTCTGTCTTAACCCATTTGGTGTATATTTTAAGTGTAAGAGAGAAAAAATTTATATAATTGTCGTCCAAAATGAATGGAATGACTGTCGAAGAGTGAGCTCTGAGTCTCTGCTAACTCATGGCTCAGAACTCAGTTAAGAAGTGATTTATTGCGCTGTCATTTATAGACATTTTGCAATCGTCTCCAACACAAGACTCAGTCTTTCACTCAATGAACCGACAGATAAGTGAAGCCAATTGAAGATTACTTTTGGGTATTGACTGTCTTTCTCTTCTGACAGATCACTGCTTTTTATGAGCTAATATTGAGAGCAAAACTGCACAACAAGTTTATAATTGAATGAATTGAATGACAATTTTAAATATCTTTTACTTCCACTCAGTTCTAAATTCTTTTCTCAAATAACTTTCCAACTTTTCTGTTAATCCTTTCCTCACTTATTGATATAAATGATATCAAAACGCCTTAAATGATGAGAATTGCAATAAACTACTCGTTAATTCTGAAATATTTCACAAAGTATTTCATATCTTTTATTTATTGCCCAAAAATTCTTAACTTTTTAATTGATTTTTCAAATGAGAATTTTGTGGAGAGAATGAGCGAAAAATCTATTTACAGAAATGTTTACCAAAAGAGTCTATAAGTTGAGTTCAATGCCGTGAAAAATAGAAACAAACAAAAAATAATTTGTGAAATGAGTTAAAAATAAATTTGATTTTGATTTCTGGAGTTCTCAAGTGAAAGCAATCACAAGACATATAGACGACACTCATCGGGATGTCAGAGTGGAGTGGGAGAGGGCCGGACCGCTGGCTTTCTGTTTGAGACCTCTCTATTTCAACAACAAATTAGTTGTTAAAAAGTAAATCGTTTTATATTCAAATGTTTTGAATAACTCGTGAATAGGTTTGACAGCAATAAGTCAAACATGAGTTTCAAAAATGTTATAAAATGAAGGACTCCTCAGAATAGCTATTCATTAGAATTATTGTCGAAATAAAGTCAAAAGTTAATAAATAATGTAATTTGAAGGCAAATAATAAATACAAACTTAAATAGACTTCAACCAAAAGTATTAACCATTAGATTAACCAAAGAAATAATGAACAGAAAAATAATTTTAAACTCATTTAATGAATGGTTGCATAAAATATATTAATATTTGTTAAACTAAAAGCAATAAAAACATATTTTTTTGATTAAACGTTAAGATTGAGCGCAAAGTTGAGGAGAAAAAATCATTTTGACTTTTGAAACATGAATTTTCAATCAAGTTTTTGATTAGTTTTAAAGAATATTAATTATTAAATCAAAAGTTTGATGCGAATAGTATTTATAGTAAACGTATTGTTAGGAAAGACTTTTTAAAATTCATGATTTGGTTGAACACAACAACACAACCATTGATTATACGGTCCGCCAATAAAAAAGAAGTTTAATTTATTCCGTCGTTAAATGAAAATAAAGTTTATTTCAAACAAATCATTGAATGAATTTTGATTTGAAATTTTTATTAATCCCAAAGAAATATCTCTTCAAAAGAGAGCCACAAATATATAGAACGGCAGCCGAAGTAAAAAGTTTTAAAAATTATTATAAATGGTTTTCTAAATAAAAACTTCATATAATTATAATGTCATGCATTTAAAATTGAAAATAAGCGCATAATTGAAAGCCAGGTCTCAAATCATATAATTATCAGATGAAGAGAAAAATCGTTCGCAAAAAATCATAAGAAGAAGAAAATAATGAAATGTTTTCTTTGATTCTAATCTGAATATTGGAAAGGAATGGGAGCTCAGGAGGACTGAGTGAACGCGAGTCGCACTTCATTAAACTCAATTCAAACTGATATTAATCAGAAGTAAATACACTCATATATGAAGCGTCTCTTTCTCGAGTTATAGACCTGTGGGCACAAAATAGATATGAAAAGATAGAAATGAGACACTATTTCAGAAATAAGAGATGAGAGAAGTGCGGACAGAATGAAAAGAGAAGACGACGACAAACAACAGATCTCTGCAAACGAATTGTGAGCTCAAGATATCCAAGAAGTGATAGAAGAAAAAGGAGCAAAATATTCTCTTCTGGTTGGCTATCAAGTGATGCAACGCTCATATCGTAGACATAAGATTAACATCGCTTTCGGAAAACAGGCAAAAAATATTTTAACCAAAACTTTATCTGAAAGGCTATGACCCGTACCACAGATTCAGAAACATTTCGCTTAAATGCTGTTTACGGGAAGGAAAGCCGTTTTCCCAAAAGAATTCCATATCAGATATACCGCCAAAAAAGTTTTTAAATATTTATAATTATAATCTTTGGAATAAAAATTATCATAAATAGCGAAATATAGATTAATTGATAGCAAATATGACACAAGTGCTAAGAAGCTATAAATCTGAAGGCATTTCATTATCGGTGTAATAAAAAAATAAGAGCAAAATAATCGAGACATTGATTGGATGCCATCGTCTGCTCGAACTTCGATTACAAGTAAACAATTCTTCAAAGAATTCTTCAGAAAACTTCTTTTCGACAAAAAGAGAGCAAAAGATATTCAAATTGTCGTACATTTAATACATTGAGAGCTCAGGCAAAAAGTCAACATTCGATAGCCTGAGTAACGACGTTTTGCACAACAATTTTTGGGGGGTCTTATTGATGGAGGGGTCGACGGAAACAGAGTAGAGGAGAGAAAAGTCTACGATGGATAGGCTGTGAAGAAGACAGAGCACCAGATATACAGAGCAGTCGTTACAAGTTGTGTCTGAGTTCACCAGTTTTTTCTACTGGTGCTGAAGAAAAGCAGATCACTTTGTGATAGACATTGGATTCACAGCTAAATACTTGACTAACAGTACTGTTATATATGAGGCTTAAGATTCGTATTTAATATCTCTGGTCCTGAAGAACAGCACTGTTAGGCTCAAAGAGGGAAAGAATGAGAGAACATAAAACACAGACTCATCTAATCTGAGGGTATATCAAATTTGAGAGACTTCTGGTAGTCCTGAGCGCTTCAAAGTATATCTGCTCTGAGAAGAACAGTTCTCATGTGGTTTACAATAATTTAAGTGATTATTCTTAAGGGATAGCTATAAAGATTAAGTAGAGTTACGTTAGTATTGAGAGTAGAGTACGACTCAGTGCAGTGGAGGGCCAGAGAGGCTGACAGGGAATACACTTTCATCTGAAAGTTGAAAATTACAAAATACTGACTCAAAAGACTGACAGATATATGCTGTGAATCGAAGGCCAGAATTACTTCGAGAAACAGCACTTGAGTTTTCCTATAATCAACATTAGTTAAGAGAGTCCACCAAAAGATGTATTGGATTTGCATTCAATACTCACTCTATATCTCATTCGACATTTGGTTCACAAACAGACAAAAAACACAAAAAAATCAATTCTTCGATAAAACCAAAAAATATGTTAATTAAAACATATTAGAAAAGCAACAAATACTGAGTCATTCAAATTGCATATAATTGATGTCTGTAAGGGTTGTGATTAATTTATTGCAAGAATATTGACTAAAAAGAGTTGAGAAATTAAATATCAATGCAGTTATTGGCAGAAAAAATACTCTGTTTAATGAATATTTATCTAATGGTTTAAGTATTCCAATAGAGTACTGACTAAACCACAAAAAGTGGTATCAAAACTGAGTTAAATATAAGTTTAAAAAAAGTAAAAGTCATTCATTCATTCCAATCAATTATCAAAAGGTTTCGGGTTTTGAAAAGAAAAACATTTTTGAAATACGAAACAACTGAAAAGAAAATCACTTTTCATAACAATTCTTAGACATTATATTTATATTTTGATATTTTAAAGCAATACAGATATATATATATAAAATAGACAGAAATCTTTGGTATTAATTTTCATCATTGCGTGTCCGCACAGATAACAAGCAATGGCTCTAAAGGAAAGGCCGTCACGTAATTTGGTTTCTCACTCAACAAACGGAAAAATAACTACTTTTTTATCAGTAATTCATTGTATGGAAGCCATGGATGAGAAAAGTATCGGATATATTCACCACAAATAGTAATCACAATAATAATGAAAGGAATCAAATGAATAACAAACTAACAACGAGAAGAAAAACTGTTCCTTTAAAATGAGGGCTAATTCTCATGTCATCGGTTAGAGTATATAATTTCTCCCAAATTATATTTCGCCAAAAATGCATTTCTTGACAAAAGTTAATAGTTGAGGAAAATAATAAGAAAACAAACAATTAAATGGTAACAAAAGTAGACGAAAATTATTTCCACGTTTGAAAAGTTGAAGAATTTATAGCTATGTCTGAATAATAGACTCAAAACTAAGTATTTCAAAAGAAATGAACAAAAAACACAAAAATCTTAAACTTTTAATAAAAAACTTTTCACTTCAAAGAGAAATACAGAATAATATACAGAAATACTGTATTTTAAAAGAGAATATTGTATTCAATTTATAAGAATATATTTGAGGAGGAATTAGAGCACTGGAAGAGAGAAGTAAAATATGAGCGAAATGTATATACGAATGGGATTTGAAATGTTTGCACTTGATTTCGCTCTTTCTTCTCCTCTCATAAGACTGTTTACATTCATATATATCTATTGGAAAAAGCGTTTTCGTAGAGCTTTTTATTCGGTTCTTAAAAAAATACCGCACCTGGGATTGGATTCTACTCTAGCAATGCCTGTTCTCTGCCTATGCGCTCACAACACTTTTCTAATACAGAAACACATATAAGGCTTATTACGAATCGTATTAAAATTGATGAAAAGCTAAAATGCATTTGAAAAGGAATTCCTTTTTTATTGCAATTCAATATTTTATAAGAAATTCATTCTCTTCTCTATTAGACCGAAAAGTCTTTTATTCGAAATCAAAGAGGAATTCATGAATTTATTAAAGAAATTAAATAAATAGATTCAAAATTCATATCACAGTCTGAGTACCGTATCCTCCGACAACCTTACCCATGGGTAATTACGTCAAAATCGTGGTTTTCGAGAATTTTGCAGGTTACC
>JAQGCS010001002.1:0-16307 GCA_034702105.1 Fuscozetes fuscipes
GAAGTGACGAATAATCCGGGAATGCTGAGCGGAGCAATACATGAAATGGCACAAAATCCGGAAATGTTGAAGGGAATAACAAGTGCAGTGATGCAGGGAATGGCGACAAACCCGGAAGATGGAAAGAAAGTTATGCACGAAGTGAGGAGACTCAAGAGGGAACTGCCCGGGGAAATACCAATTGGTTTGGATTAGAACTCCTTCAGGCTGGCAACTCTGCTCCGCAGAGTTGGGAGGAAAGAGTTGGGACCACAGTCAGGTGAGGAGGGTGGAACCACCTGAAGACACGTAGTGGCTGAAGGTACCAGCAAAGCAGGATTCGATGGTGGATCGATGCGCTTCACAACGACACATCTCATCAATGTTCTGCTGAATTGAACTTGGCTCAGAGAAAATGAGGGACTGATATCCCTGGAGCCGCCAATTGGCTGATGACATGGTACCAAAAGGTGGATTTAAACAAAACATGCCCCGTATCCTAACCAATCAAATCGCGTGAAAAGTTGCGCTTGGACGAACCCTCGCGCTATTTTTATTGATATTCAAATTGCATGCGAGAACTGCGATCGGAACAATCAGTATACTGGTGGTTTGCCGAAATTGGCGGGGCACGCGATTTGCGCCAACAGGTTGCAGAGATTATAGGACCTTTTGATTGTTTTTTACTTTGGCGCAATGACGAAAAGCCAAATTAGTTACCAAACATAAACATTTGCGAGTAGTGAGTAAAGAATGTTATTTGCAATCCTAATCGTGCTACTGGGAACAGGGTTATGCAGGATCTACCACGAAATGCCATTATTCATTGAAGGAAGGAATTCCCATATTCTTTCATCAACAAAATTACAAGAAAATTTTGGTTCTGGCTGGCAGGATTACAAGGAAACCTTGCCAGAGATACCGGGAAAAAAACATTATTTGACTTTTGTGGCCATCAAGATCAGAGCAGAAAATTATCCAAGAAGGAATTTATTGAGATCCACACTGTTAAATCTTCCCTTTTTCAGAGGCGAAAACCCCGTAGCCATTGCCAAGTTCTATATTGGCACTTCCTCCAAAATTCCAGCAAACAAAATCAAACAAGAAATGGATGAATACGATGATCTAGTTTTGTTTAACGTGGAAGATCGATACGAAAACCTCAGTCCTCGGGTATTTGCTGTTCGAGATTATGCATTGGAATTTTATTCTTTCGACTATTTGCTCGAGATCGATGACGACATATACATCAATATGTATTTCGTAATAGAGTTCCTCAAAGGGTTGAAACCAGAGAACTATTATTACATCGGAGCCATGTTTGAAAACGATCTGGTGTCTCGGAATGTCTCATCTAGACATTATCTTTCCAAAAAAGACCGTTCTTCGGACTATTTACCACGCTGGGCACCGGGAGGTGCTTCAATACTGTCCTCTAGTCTTTTGAAACGGATGATATCTGAAAAGCCATTTAAACATTTTGAGATTGATGATGTGGGGACAGGGTTAATGGTTGAAAAAATCCAAGGGGTGGAATACATCATCCCCGAAGGATGGATAATTTTTGCCAGAGCCAATGATTTACCAGAAAGCTACATGGAGAAATACGGTCGCATTGGGAAAACCATCAATTGTCTGCATTGGCTGCATGATGATGAGATTGAATGGCTATACTTGCAACAAGGTGAGTCTCCATTCCTTTCTGAAGATCAGATCAATGAGTTTTTACATCGTTTCTTTTATTTTTGAACAATGTAATGATGTAATGATGTAAAAATGTAAAAATCAATTCCAGGTCTTGTAACAACACGTAAACAAATTTCGCCTAATCACATTCCATACCACCCCGAGCAATCTCTCTTCCGCCACCTACTCCCCTGTCATAAATAAGGGGAGATTGGTGGTATTCAGGGTAGCTTGGAGATGAATTTTCGGTAATATTTACGGTTTTAAAACCATCAGGACTAAGATAGAAAAGTGGAGGGCCGGGATATGGTTTGCCTTGAAATATTGTTGCATCCTGGATCAAAATCAAGCAATGTACAGCATTCTGACCGGGTTAGAGAAGCGGATGCAGTCGTGGTAATGTACGACAAGATGGGTGATTCTAGCGGTTTTGAGAAAGCCAAGAAATGGGTCAGTGAAGTGAAGAAAAGCTTCTCGGGTCAAGTGGATTTGCTAGTCAAAAAACGTGGGATGGAGAAGAATGGAGACAGTGAAGGATTGAATTTTTTGGGAGGAAAATCAGGCTGGCAACTCTGCTCTGCAGAGTTGGGAGGAGAGAGTGGTGGTAACCAAGCATTCACTTCGACTAGCTAGGCACTTTATCTAATAAATATCATAGCCATGCACATTGTAAGGTCCATCAGATCCACGCGTCAGTTCTTCCAGCTTCTTTATGGCAGACTCTATCATTTTTTCAATCCTTGATTTCTTATTCAAAGCCTGCTGCATAGCTGAAAGCTGCCGAGAGAATTCCTCAGAAGAAGCCATAGACTCACCGAACCGAGTTAAAACTTCACTAAGCTGATTGGCTGTGTTCTGAAGAGCGTGATCCCCACGCTTAATACGTTCTTCCAAGACTTTGGCATCCGAAACAAGTTTCCGAATTTGTTGATCGCCACTCTCGTCTCTCCGCTCCATTCCCATTATACCGAGAATCATTCCCAATAACACCAACACTGCAAACACGTTTTTACTCATTGCCTTTTTTCCACAGACTTTCTTTAAATACTTATCACGATTTTTTCGCCCGTCTACTCGACCAATAAGGCGGTGCAGGTGATTTGGGCAGGGTTCAGTAAATCGGCACTGCAATCTGCCTGGAGCACGAGTCAAACTGAATTTTCTTGCAATTTGTGGATCTTCGGAAAATAGTTCGGATCAGCAACCTTGCTATGTCTGATTGAGATTGAGCCAGGAATCTTTCACTGACGATGGATTAGATCAGATGATGAGGAAGGAGTGCACTGTTGTTGCCTCATGTAGAGAGTAAAGCCAGAGAAGTTGTATCCAGACCGTTTATGGAGGATTTTGGAGCATGACGCCACATAATGATACACTCGTATTCACACGCTGAATGAGTGGCACTTGGGGAAATTCCCGAACCCAGCCATCAACGACTCTGGTGACTTTCACATTGCCATAGCCCAAGGAAGCACCACTAACTCAAGAGAATCAAGATGATGGTCAGCCATGTGTTTTCAACAATTCGGAGTCCCGGTAAATTGCGCCTTCTAATCAGCCTCTTAGATTGTTTACTTGAAGTTTCCCTTCAGATCAATGGATTCAGGATGACACCTTATCATTTTTTCCTCAAATCTTGCATGTTTTTCCTATCATCTCCCCAATAATTGTTCGAGGTTGTTTCATTCATGAGGATTATGCCGGTCCTTTAGTTTTTGATGGAATGGAGATCGGTCTTCTTTCATGCCATTTACTGCGGCGGCACTGCTCCGGGAACATTGGTGCACTTTTAACCCGAGATTTCTATGAATTCGACAGGAGCGAGGCACAAGCACACCATCCATACAATGGATATGATCATAAGAGCGTCATTTGGCGGTTTCTCTTGACAAGATCGTCGGTCAAATCCATCTTTCGGGGTGCCTCTAGTGATTTTCTTTTATATTACTTTTACCGTTCCGGAGTGTTGTATGATCCGGGAAGAGCGACGCAATCCGTCGTGTTACTTCGTCGCAATACCGTTCGGTTTTGACCTGATCGTATTCTTTGTAAATCTCGGCAATGTCGTCTTTTGTCAGGTTCAGCATCCTTGTCCTCAGCTCCGGCGATGGCTTCAGTTGTCTTGTCCACCACTCTTCCCATGTTCCCTTGCCCACAACGGCTTTTCGCCCCTGTCTCCACAGTCTTCCTTTGTATTCCACCCAGCAAAACCTGTTGTCGTTCTGAAATCCGCTGTTCTTGAGATGCATCAGCGAGGTAAAAAAGGTCTCGCTTGCGATGCCGTCAAACCTTTTCCGGATCTCCAAAATATCATCCAAACATTCCCTTTCGTCAAATGGAAACTCTTCTCGTCCATTGTCGGGTATGGATTTTAATGTGTTCATGGGATGATATGGCCCCTCACCTATCTTCCAATATGTCATGGTCCCAAGACACTCATTGTCGATGGATACCAGACGACCAATTCTCCGGTCTACCAGCAGATTCGCCGCGCCCTGGTCACTGCTTCCAAACACATATCCCACACTCCACACATCCCACAGATCTTGCTCGCTAACGCCGTTCTCCCTCAATCTGTCCACAAATAGGTCATACTCAATGTCGAAAGGAAACTCGACCGCATCTTCCACAAGCAGCTGCAACGACCCCATCGTCCCGTTTATCTGTCTGACGATTGTTGGCGGCACATAGTATCGGCTGTGCGCAAGCATTTTGCTGATTCGATATCCGCTGACCTCGCCCAAAATAGCATCAATCCGACCCTGTTCGGTGTGCCCGCTCTTAAACAATGCGCGTTGGCCATTGCTCATGGATGCAATCTGGAGGCCCTCATTCCACACAAACCTCGTGGAATTCCGATCAAACTTGGACGGATCCTTGTGATAGTCTCTCCACGGCACCACTTTCTTGCCCTGGCCGGCAAAGTGCTCGCTGATAGGTGTCAGCAGATCTACACGTGCCGTCTCCAGCTCCAGCATCCCACCCACAACAGTCAGTCCAAGCACGAAAACAAAGCCAATTCCCTGCATATTGCACCCAGAAACAAATTTCCTGAACTCCTTCAGGCTGCTTTGCTGGCACCTTCACCTTCGGTTCAGGTGGTCCCATCCTCCTCACCTGACTGTGGTCCCAACTCTGCTTGCAGAGTTGCCAGCCCGAACGGAGGTTCAGACCGGCTCTACAGTGGTCCAGTCAAACCCCTCCATCATACGCGATGCCTTGAGATCCTCTAGAGAGTTGACCCTGTTACCTACTGGCTCGTATAATGCAGTATAGATGGTTTTCTTGACGTTCTTATCCTGGATAGATTCAATATATAGCTTCAAATCTTCCAAGTATTTCGAGGTTCCTGTCAAAGATTTGTTTAGGTCTTGCTCTGGCGGGAGTTTTTTAGTATATAGAAAACATGCCAGTAGAGCAAACGAATGCCAGTCGTTCTTGACGGAATGAGCAGTTTTTCCTTCATATTGAGACGCGTGAGTATACACTGTATTCCCACATGGAGTGTCTAGCCCCCGACCTAAATAGTTGGACGATCCGGTGTCAATAATCTTGAGCCCCTGGCCATTTTCCTGTATTTTATCAAGATCCACCAAAATGTTTCTACTGTCGAGATCCCTATGCAGAATCCCATTGTCATGGAATGCTTGAATTCCAATGGCGATTTTGGCCAAAATGGTTCGGACCTGTTCGGGCTTGACGTCTTTTATGAGGCCGTCAAGCTCTTTTCCGTTGAAGTACTCTAGCACCAACACGTTGATCTCCTCGACACTCGTGAACGCAAGTGCCTTGATTACGTACGGACAGT
This sequence comes from Fuscozetes fuscipes, assembly GCA_034702105.1. Lineage (NCBI taxonomy): Eukaryota > Metazoa > Arthropoda > Arachnida > Sarcoptiformes > Ceratozetidae > Fuscozetes > Fuscozetes fuscipes. Next base: position 5,474 of record JAQGCS010001002.1, read on the forward strand.
CAATGCCCTCGAGGATTCTGTATTCCAGATCACGTTCACTTGGTCGATTCTTTTCGGCCCTGTGCTTGTCAATGTAGCTATTTTTCAGGAAAAACTTGATCACACATTTCGAGAATCCCCGCACAGCAGGCACGACAAATCCAAACCCTCCTGTGCCCAACAGTTTTGGAATCAGCCGGACATTCCAGGCTCCAAGCTCATTGACCACTTTGGAAACATGGCCAAGGACTTGGGCCAAGCATTCTTTCAGATCTCCCAACTCGTCATCCGAATAGTCGTCCTTTACGGCCCGGATGACGAATTCGAGCACATGCTTGTTGTGCCCAGCTGCCCAGTTGTTGGAACTAGGCAGGAGCTCGAATATCAAGTCTCGGTATTCTTGGCACTTGGCTTGTAGTCCCCGAGTCTTTGCTAAGAGTTCTTGGTGTTGAACCTGCAGTCGATGAGTCTTGGCCTTTAGTTCTTGATTTTCAGCTTCTGGTTCGCGAGTCTGTTCCTTGACCTGCAGTCGATGAGTCTGCTCTTCCAAAAGAGCCACATGCCTCGTCTTCCGAAAGCTAGACGAAACGCTGTAAGTGGTCAGGGAAGCCAAAAGGACTTGCAGCAGAGAAAGCAGCCCAGCCAGCCCTTTTCGGTGGCCCAGAAACACCTTGCACAGGACAATAGCAAGGGCCAGTGCAGCATTCGAAAGAAACCAGGTTCCAAGCAGATTCCGCAGCAGAATAGCCAGTGGAACCAGGTGGGAAGCCAGTATCCAGAACACCGAGGCAACAACTGTCCCGGTGGACGTGTTTATTACATCCTTGCTGGCCAGAATACACGAAATATCATCCATCAAAAAAAAGCTCTTTTCCTGAACCTCCGTTCGGGCTGGCAACTCTGCAAGCAGAGTTGGGAGGAAAAGGCTGGGGAGTTGATTGATCTATGATGTGAAAGTACTGCGGATCGCGAGCAAAAAATGAAGCTTATATTTTTGGTTTTGGCAGGCTTGTGGACAGTGTCCTGTAATCGCTGGAAAACTGCAAGAGATTATCAACACGAAAGGGCTGAGTGGAGAGGCACTGCTTGATTTTCGAAATCGATACGATTTTGCAAGGCAATATAGTTGCCGGGACAAACTGTAAAGAAAAATTCAACACCGAAATCAAACATCTAGACAGCCGAATGAAACCTCAAGATCAAGACATACTGCACTCTCCAATCTAGAGAATCGCAAAAAATCTACAGGGATTCCGAAATTGAGGCCGAAAGCGAAAAAAGCAACAAAGTATGGAAATGTTGCTCGAACGAAATGGACCCCACGGACCTTTACAAAAGAATACGCCAAATCTTTAGTGCTCATAAAAGTCGACGAAATATACCAGGAAAAACGTGTCGGGCCGTATGAAACCGAGCGAAAATAGATTGGAGGAGGCAATTCGTTGGGCTAGGTAAACAGCCCCCCTGGTGGAACATTCCGCCCCACAATGGTCGGATATCTTGGAGACTGATCCAGATTTTGTTTGAATTTGTCCCGTAATGCGATTTTAGACATTCTGCCTGCATCATCAACTATTTTGGATCCCACTTCTGTGTCTGTTCAATTGATGGTCCGCATAGTGTCTTTTCGGTTATTATCGTAAATTAAGATTGTAGCGCCTCTGGTTTGAGCATCATGAGCCCTGACCAAGCATGGATTTTTCACTGCAATAAAAGGTTTGCGAATCACCCCGCTTGTTTCATGGCGGCATTCATGTCGTATGCAAAGACAGTTCGTCCGCCAAAGCTCCATCCACCCCTACGATCCTGGTCTGCGTCATGCTTTCCGTGACCATCTTCGGCCAAAAACACATGTTTTCATTAGCTACTGATTCTGGCTATATTTCTAGTCCCATATAATCATCTGTAGTATCCAGTCCGGACATTGCCAAATATCCCGTCCTATTGTTTGAACCTGCCGATTTCCTCCCAGCTCTGTTTCCCATCAACTCTGGCTCCGCCAGAGTTGCCAGCCTGAAGGAGTTCAGAAACCATCTGAAGCGCAGCTGAAGGTGCCAGCAAAAAAAGGAAAAAGGCAGTGTAATTAGTCTGAACATTTAACGCAGTAATGAATTTCGGTCTTCCTGCTTGCCTGACACTGGTTCGTGCACCATTTGATTGCCTTCAGCCCATCCCGATCTAGTCTTTGCCTATGGCGTCGAAGATAATTACGAAAAAACGACGATGACTCCGAAACCTTCTGTGCTGAGCATTCCGTGTGTTTGAGAGGACTGATTTGCCTCCAACTGGGGGCGCTGTGGTTGTACTTTACGACATTGGAGATGAATCCGGGAGCAGAGCTCCTCTATATGGACCACTGGTTGGACGTGAGCATACCGCAGTGAGATTCACGGAAGACGGCGCAGATATTAGAGTGTCTGAACAAACATTCTTAACCCAGTTTAAAGAACATCCGGACCATGTTCTCCCGACAATCGGTTCATTCCATTCCAGCTTTGTATCGCCTTTAACACCGCCTCATTTCACTTCCACACGGCCTATGGATTCTGATTATTTGTGATGAATAAACCTGGATTGGCACAATGCGGTATTTAACACAGCCGAAATTGACTACGATTGCATCTTCTCCAAAGATGTGTACAAATTGTGTTTGTGGTCGTTAACTGTCCTGAGAAGGGGGGTACAATAGAGACCAGTGACGAAGAGTGCTGGAAGAGGAATAGAGAAATGAAATTGCATTTTATGAATAAGCACAGGCCACCCTCTATTGTAGGCATGGAGGAGCAACCAGGGCTGGATAGGCCAAATATGGCTGAAAGGGTCGGCAGTTAGTGGGTTTATTGGGGTTCTGGGCCGATCCCCTTTAGCGAGGGCTTGGGATTAGCGAGTCAATTATCCACCGGATACCTGAAGATCCAAAAGGAGTTGAATTTCGGCGAACCGTATCAAAAAGGTTTTACGGGGAAAAATCCAAGGAAGAAAGATGAACCTTGGTGTAAGTATTTGAGGGATGTTTTCAATAAGGTCAATTCCAAAAATCTTGGCGAAATCCTCTGAAGAAGGTTGTATAATAAAGTTCAAGGTAGCTCCCGATGGGATTTTAAATCTTCCCAATTTCAAGGATTTCATATATTGTTTAGCCATAACATTTGTCCTTACTTTGTCTAATGTAATATAGTCATCGTAAGAAGGAAGAATTTTGTCTTGGACGAAATTGGAAACAATCGGATACAGTTTTTGGATCAAGCTCGTTTTTTCGTAGAGAGTGGGAGCGTTCTTTTTTAGGAAATTCAACACACAGAAGGTCACGTACATTCTTCTCTTTAGCAGAAGATAAGTGGGTTGTAGTTCTGAAATGGGTTCTATGATTTCCGAGTAAACTTCTATAGTCTTTTCCCCTTTTTCTCGTGCAGTTGGTCCGTTCAAAACAAGATGTATTGTTTGATTGATATGATGTCATACCATAGCAGCAGGTGAATGAGAGGGCCGTTTGAAAGCAGTCTCTTGATAGGAGTTTTCGAGCTGCTGGATGATAAACCATCAACTGCTATCTTCAAAAACCTATCACTACCCTCTTTTAGAGTTTCTTTTCCGCACAAGTCGACAAGCTCATATAATGAAATGTAATTTTGGCTAGCCCATTCATCAAATTTATCATATCTCTCCTTTCCGCTTAATGCAATAGTCTGTTGGATGAGTTCACTTTCCTTTTGCGAGGTAATGAAAGGAAAGCTGGAAACCACCAACAAAAGGCAGATAACGAACAAAGCCATGGCTTAGGATTCCAAAAAACGACCAATTTATATAAATGGCCAAAATCCAGTCCTGTGATTGACTGAAGCTCTGGAACCCCAAAAACTGCTGCTTTGCAACGATTGGCTGCTTTTTCCTATTGGCTGTCGGCGGGGCAATCTCATCACCCAATCCAAAGGGTGGAGTAGAGCGCATTTTGGCCATTCTGGTATATACACCCTATCAGGAGAATGGCCGAAATGAAATTTCTGTTTTTTGCGCTCGCAACAATATGCTGCTATGCAAGTCGTGCTTCGTGTATAGACATGAGAGGGCTGTGTGAGATTATTGCAGACGAGCTCGTCGTATTCACTGATATTCATGTACCTTCAGAATCACACACAGAACACAAGAATGACAAATTTCCAGGCGCCTGGCTCTTTTCTGAACTCCTTCAGGCTGGCAACTCTGCCTGCGACAGAGTTGGGAGGAAAGTTCTCTGCAGCCAGCTTGAGGAATTTCGGAAATTCCTCTGGTCTTCGTCAGGGACAGGCAAAACTGTAGAACTTGAAGCCTGGCCTTGGACTAGGGACGAGTACAAAATCGAAGAACTCAAGAGGCAAATAGCTAATCAAATATGCAAGGTCCCGATAAGGGACAGTCCCCAAATCATAGCGCTGTTCGAGAAACGACCTGAACTACAAACAACGCCACTATCCTCCAGAATAAATTTGCATCTTGCAACAGCCCTCCACGCGACCAATGTTAGAGAAATCGTCAAGAAAACCATCTGGCAGTACGAGTATTACACGTTTCCCAACCCAATTTTCAAAGAGTTCATTGTGAAACAAGCCAAAACGCTCTGTCATGCACTGGACATAAAATCAACACAAAGCGAAACATGGGAAGCCAGATGGCCTCGAATCAAGCGCAGACTCGCCAATCTGTTCAGGTCCAGATCGTTGCTGGAGCCGTGCATAACCGAGATTTATAATCAATTGGCACGTTCTGTAGTCGTCCCCGTATCGGATTGGGCCGAAAAGCAGAGAAACGCCATTATCGAGGCCATCGAAAAGGCAATGGCAGACTCGCTGCATCTATTCGGATCAGACATGGAACCTTTAAATGGATTTGTTGCGACCAGAATCAGGTCATCTGCAGAACTAGCCAACAAACTAGAACAGCATGAGAAACAGTATCTTGAACTAAACAAGCGGCCCCAAGATTTGAATGTGACCGAATACAAATCAATGGTTATTTCCAACTACGAAACACGAATCAAAGAAGTATGCGCCGAGACCAAAAAACAACTGAATGAATTGTTTCAGGGCCAATACTCTGTAGCAATATCCGGGCAACAGTTCACTAATAATTATCACAAAGTGATTGAAGAACTTTGTCGAAAGCCAGAACTTGAAGCTCTGATGGCCGACATTCTTGCCGAAACAATCCGAACCTCCGTTCAGGCTGGCAACTCTGCTGCGCAGAGTTGGGACCACCTGAACCGAAGGTGAAGGTGCCAGCCTGAAGGAGTTCAAATCGGATTGGTGACAGTAATAAAATAAGATGAAAACAATTTTATCGTGGCTGGTCCTAGGAATGATGGCTGTATCGCAAATCGCATGTAGCTTGGATCCTCCTATATTGGATGTACTGGGCGAGACGTCGGAGGAGGTTCTGGACAAGTATGAACAGGCTGTTCGCATTAGAGATACAACTATTAACCAGGCTGAAGTATCCTACCTTAAGGCTAAAAACCGGATTTTGAAAAGATATCTGAGATCTTTGGACAACCATGACCATCTAGGCGGAAAACAGGCCAAGGAGGTCGGGAGAAAAGCCCGGGAAACACGCAAGCGGGGTTTGGCTCATATCAAGCGCTTATTTGACCAGACAGTGGCTGATGCCGAAGCCGCCTTCAGCCGGGCCCAGAGAAGGCTTAATGCACGTCTAGCATTTGAAGGCGAGGCAGAACTACAGCAGCAAATACAATAAACCCCTGAACTCCTTCAGGCTGGCAACTCTGCAAGCAGAGTTGGGACCACAGTCAGGTGAGTGAGGAAACCACCTGAAGGTGCCGGGAAAAGGAAAAAACTACGGCACGCAGTATTCCCGTGCGGTCGCCCATCACAGTACTGACTGCGCCATCACTGGCTTGACTTCGGGGATCGGACGAGACCCGGTACTGTCCAGTGTGTATGGCCGTAACGGTCGCGCTCGGCCCCACCTCGCCACCATTGAACTCCTTCAGGCTGGCAACTCTGCAAGCAGAGTTGGGACCACAGTCGAGTGGCTCGGGTGGGACCACCTGAACCGAAGGTGAAGGTGCCAGCCTGAAGGAGTTCAGAGATAAGACCAATCGGTTTCATAGGTGGCAAAATGAAAAAAGTTGTTTTATTGTTTGTTGTTGTATCCCAAGTGGTATGTCCTCGTGGGAGAGTTAGTAGGAGAGTTGATTCTGTAACTTCGGAGTTGGATTTTACACCGTCTCTAGGGTCTTTGAAGAGTGATTTTAATACGATTTCAAATGATTGCAAAAGATTGGAAGGGCTTGCAAGCTATACAGAATTAATATCTTCTCTTCTCAATCTTAAACATGTTTTAGAGGAAAGGGAGGATTTGGCTGATGACCCTACAGTTAAGAGCGTTCTTGAAAAATTAGATGCCATTCCATATGGAGAAAGGAATCCACTGCATGCCGAAAGGACCCAAGCTTCTTTGCAGGTGACCGGTCCTCGTTCTTTAAAAACAGTCTGCAACTATTTAAAAGTCCGAAGGTGGTCAAACTTTAATCGACTCAAATCATTACTGCCTGAACAATAAAGATTTATTCGTGTTGCGATTTGGGTCATTCCAGCAAGGGAGTTACGCGGACTTTTGGAGCAGCGCGATCTGGAATCCGATGCAGTGGATGCGGCAAAGCAAATTAATGGCAGACAGGTTTCAATGCGAGTTCAGCAGATCCACCATTCTAGCAAACGAGCGACTGAATAGGCGGTTTATTGATTCATGCCATTGGTGTTACTTCTGGTATCTGTTCCTGAGTGTGATCAATCCCTTTTCACTACAGTTCGTTCTGTCAGCCTTTCTTAGATTCAACCCTCCGCAGGAAGACATCATCTTCTTTGCGAAAGGGAAGGAAAAAATACCGGACCTTCTCCATGCAGTTGTACATCACAAATGGCAGGACTTTTACTTTGCCTTGGTGGCGTAGGATCCTTTTGAGAAGAATGTTTTCCTGGGCAATTATTACATAGTGATTGCCTTTGAATAGGCTTTGTGGCAAAGCTGCTGCAGTGGTGTCAGTGTGCGGTGTAATTTTTCCGCTTACTATGTGGTATAGTTTATTGTGGATGATTGCGTCAAACAGGTTCAAGTTCTTTATGTTCAGTGTTAGTTCTTTGATTTTTGGGGGGTGGTTGATTTCAGCGGCCGAGTATGCTACCGTATATTCGGGGATTCTTTTAGCACCAGCCCCGTAAGAGCGGAGTGAGAAGCGCTTCTTTTCAACAATTCTGCATGATTCGCCCATTCTTTGAAGCGCAGACCCAGAACATATTTCACGTGTTTTGGCAGTTTTCAAATCGTAGCAGTCTTTCAAAGCAAGCGAATTTCGGAGACCATTTCCGGAATCTGTGCAATCGAATACTCCACAAACTTTATCCAGAGTGGGCACTGCGTGGCTTATGCTCGTACCGGATGATTCAACTTGCTCAGCTAGATGGCTGGGAGCAACGGCCAAGTTTTGCAAGCTGCTTATGCACGCCAACACCATCACAACCACTTGCTTCCAAGCTAGATCCAGGATCCGCTGAAAATCCATTTTTCCGAACTCCTTCAGGCTGGCAACTCTGCCCCGCAGAGTTGGGAGGAAAATATTCTGAGGGCAGGGCTGTGTATAATTATGGGATATTGTCCTTTTTTACCGCATTTCTCCCTCGTTTAGCAACAGCGGTGTGGCTTTGGCCTGGTTGGCGGTTTTTCTGGCAACTCTGCAAGCAGAGCTGGGGGAAGAGGTTTGTAGATGCGGCTCAATTCGGCTCCAAGGTTTCTTGTTGCCCGATGTTCGTTTTCCCTGGTGGCGCTGCCGTATATCCGCATTTACGGGACGGCTTATGGACCAGGGCTATGCGGACCTCGCCAAATATAGCGGGCTTTTCACGCTCTTTGATATAGCCGGGACTCACAGTTGGCACCAACCACACCGTAAACTGATTTTCTAGTGAATTCGCACGCGAAAATATACTATACAGGGCTCTGCACAGATTGAAAACGTGCAGATGACGGCCAGAAGAGTAACGTTGAAATATTTAAAGATATTGCAACGTGTTGCTGATAGATGAACGAGGTCCTCGAACAGGAGTTGCAACAATGTCACTCAAATGTTCACAGCCTAGTAGAATATCTCTGGCAATCACTAGACGACAAGATAATGTGCTGCGTTATATGACCGCATTTAGTCTTCTTGGTCTAGTGTCATGGGTCGCGATCGTGGCGCTCTGGGAGTGGTTCTTCGAACTTCCAGCTAATGACCCTCCACAGCCTCAACGTCGCCACTCATATTGAAGATTTGAAACTGTTGCCAGTTTCGATATCATCGGTGCATTCAGTAAAACACAATGTGATTGGCTGTCAGAGCAAATTCTGCCGGGGAGGCATTTTGGCCCAAACGTTGCTTTTGGCTGTTATATATTTTTCCCTAAAAGAAAAAACCAACCCAATGACGAAATTCATAGCAGTCGTCTTCCTGTGCCTCATAGCATTCACATCAAGTCACCCAATTGAGGTCAGTAAAGTCAAAGGACCATTCTGGAATGACCTTGAAGCAGGATTGTGGAACAAAAAGGAAGCATGGGCTCTTATTAATGCATATTTAACAACCCAGCAAGAACAAATCGATTATCACCTCCATATATTCAAAACATACCTATGCACACACGACCTAATTTCAGAACCAACTGCTCAAGAAGCAAGCGCTCTTTTCAAAATAGCATTGACAAAATTGTTCTCTCCCATCACGCCTGCCGAACCAACCAAATTCCGAAAATTATAGAAAAAAGGCTGGAGAGGCTTCAACCCCGCATTCGGGATATGGTAAAAAATGCCATTATCAAATCAACAACCTACGAAGATGAAGACGAAGTCGACGACCTCGCACGCCAAACTGCCTCGGCTGCGACCACTCAAATTGCAAAAGTATTTGATATCCCAATTTCTGAACAATCCTCCCGGTCCTTGGAATCCCTGAATCTTTTTAGAAATATTGTAAACTCGGATAAGCCTGATCCAAAAATTCTCCAATTGGTATCAAGTGTAGTTTTATGCGACATCTATTTTTCACAACACTCGGCCGCACAAGCTCTTCCACTGCTCATCACTCATGCCAACGACCTTCTCCCTCTCCTAAAAAACCAGGAAAGTGGCATCAATCAAAAAGCACCCCATCCAACCATGCAATAAAATCCATGTGCCATCTTCAACGTCACATACCAAATTTCTAGAAATTGTTTCCATCCATCAATTTTTCACATTGGGATTTTCTCCACAATATTCCAAAACCCCCTAAAAATCAATCTTTCCTAAATCCCATTACTACAAACCCTGCGCGAATCACCTCAATCTATGCAGGCGCCAACAACTTTTCCTTTTGTATCCTTCCCACCAATTTGTTTCCCAATCGCGCTGCTCAGCTCCATCCTCAGCATTTATTTAGCCCGTCCGTCAGATTCGCGTCTCCCAATCAGAGCCTTTTGACTCTGCGTCATTTAGACTACCAGTGTCAGGCTTGCTAATGCAGTCCATCCAGCTTTGGAAAACCAGTTTGTAAGATAAACGACAGACTCACCCTCTCTGAACCACAAGGACTCATTTTTCCGTTCTTTCGTAAACCCAAAGCATAGGAAAAGCGAGGAACTCGCCATACCGTTCATGCAGATCCTTGGACTTGACGGTAAAGCAGCTGGCCACTCAAGCCCTGAAATCCATGAATGGCTCTTGAATCTCACTCAAGAAACATCGAAATTCTCCAAATGGTCCGCATACACACTGCTGTTCGCAGTCAAGCCCCAACCGCCATTCATCCTTGCACAGCCAAAGAGAAGATCGCCAAAGCCATAGATCTGGCTCAAAGATGGGTCCAAAAATTTAGTTAACTGAAGCATCCCAAATCGGCGGGTCGCTGAATCAGCAAAATTGGCTGAACCAGGAAAAGTGAGAAGAATTGCACAAACACGTTCAAGCGATTCGGATTGGCAAGTCTGATGGATAGCAGGATGAAAGCTCCTCCAACTTTAGAATAGGGACTATTTCCATGGGTATACCATAACCAATAAAGATTTTGGGTGAGCCTGGAGCAGTTGGTCGATGGAAAACAACATATTTGCCGGTTGAGATTTATTCACGGGTTCGCTATTTTCATGGTCAGCTTTGCCACCACAGGAGATCCCTATACTTGCAGGCGACTGTAGACTATAAGGACCAATTGTGCCGTAAAGAAAAAACGAAAATTATGCAGGCGACAAATAATACATGGTGGGACTCGGATTACCGAACTAGACACCTGGTTTTCATGGTATCCATCTATTTCGCCATGTTCAGTCTAGTGCTCAGTTATACCACTCAAGGATGCGATGGCAAGGGCGATGTGAGAGTTGAAAAGCCCCACTCGTGCGGCAATTGTAATGGAACAGGCAAAGTGCCAAGAAATTGCAGCTGCAACAGCTGGTGCACAAAGCACTGCGATTGCGGCTGTCATACAGCAGCTCAGACCACCTGTCAGACATGCAACGGGAAGGGTGAAGTTGCCAAGATTACCCACGTCAGGTGTGACGGCTGTTGCAGATGCGAGGGCCACATACACTGCTCTCATTGAACTCCTTCAGGTGGTCCCACCCGAGTCACCTGACTGTGGTCCCAACTCTGCTTGCAGAGTTGCCAGCCTGAAGGAGTTCAGGAAAAAGAACAGCCTATCAGCAGTTCGATTGGTCATTATATGTAATCCCTAAAATCAAGTCCTGTGGTCATCTTCAATCTCGTTCATAATTTTGTTGGTTATTCAGCAAAAATGGTAGCATCTTGATAATCAAACTCCTTTCACAACAATAAAACCATGGAGATCTCGTAC